>SEYY01001216.1:75000-82500 GCA_009176605.1 Armadillidium nasatum
TATATATATATATATATATATATATATATATATAGTGAGAAAGGGGAAGGGTAGGCCAAAGTGGAGATTCATAAATGGGTGAGAAAGATTTGGGGGAGGGGGAGCGGTTTGAATGTGGAAGAGGGTATGAGAGTTGCGGAGCACAAGGTAAGATGAGTGGCATTGGTAATTTGGAGATGGAGGTAGTGTGTGTGTGTGTGTAAAGAAATTGTGGAGGACACCACCTCATGAGAGTGGAAAAATAAAATATAAATATAAATATATATATATATATATATATATATATATATATATATATATATATATATATATATATATATATATATATATATATATATATATATATATATATATTTATATGAAATTTATTGAATAACAATTGGCTATTTTTCCGTTTCCTGTCATAGACGGAATAAAGTATTATTAATTTCCTCTCCTATTGATAACGGGCAGTAGTATTTATTTAAAAGTAGGAAAATAATTTACCTTGTCAGCCGAATATTCTCAAGAAACACAGTCTTGTGCTATTCAGAGAACAAATAACATTGATCTCTGCATTCGTAAGTGAAAATAATTATAATACCGGAAATATTTATGCTTCTATTTGTAAAAAAAAATCCATTTTGATGTGTTTTGTGTTTTTGTTTTTTAAGTCTTAAAAAAATGGTGTTTTGCACATATAAACTGACTGTGTTTTAGTAATTTAGTAATTTTTTTTTCAAGTAAATGCTTTGATATTTATCCTTTGTGGATAATAATGAGGAATACGCATAGTCTAAGATAATATAACCTACCCTGATATTTTAACTTTATACTAGGCCCCCCCGCACACACACAAAGCTATAATATTTTATATATATATATATATATATATATATATATATATATATATATATATATATATATATATATATATATATATATATATATATATATATATATATATATCCTTTCTCGTTTTTACAGATTGAATATTATAAACAAAAATGGGCATTGATAAAAAAAAGCAACTTGCCATAAGTGAACCAGATTCTGGTGACGTAAACGAGAATTCCCATTCGAGAGAAACCTGGGGAAACCAATGTGAATTTTTCCTCTCGTGCCTGGGCTTCGCCGTTGGTTTTGGCAACGTCTGGAGATTTCCCTTTCTTTGTTTTAAAAATGGAGGGGGTAAGTTCTTTTTAGTTTTTTAGGGGAAGAAGAAGGTCGAGTTACTGGAGATTGGGGAAAGGATGGTGGGGTAATTTTGATTTACTTATTAATGAAGCCGTACATTAGTGACTGTTGTTGTATGAAACTCGTTCGGGATTTCGGAAATATCAACCGAATCAAAATTTTTTTTTTTTTTTTTTTTAAATTTCAATATTATTTACAAATTTAAGGAAATTGATTCTAAAATTAAAAAAAAGAATAATTGAAAATAAACTTGATCATCAAATTTTAAAAGCAAATTAATTTTTTTTGGCAATTTCTGATAATCCTAACAAAAATGGGAGGAGTTACATACAAAAAGCCTATTAAGTGAACGGTTGGGTTGATATTATGTATTTATTTGCTAATTTTATTAAAGGAAAAAGATGTTTGAAATTAAGAAAGACAATCAAATAGAATTGTAAAATTTAATTAACTTTATTGAGTTTATAAAATATTAAATGATTTCACAAGAAATTAATAAATGACGCCAACTATAAGAATATAAATAATTGAATTGGTAAATAAATAATAAATAAATAAAATATAAATACTAAGATATACTAAACAGAAATAAATGAAAAAACATATGTATAAAAAAAATAAATAAAATGAATAAATAAAAAATGAATTAATGAATAATTAAGTAAATAAATAAATAAATAAATAAATAAATAAATACTCCACTAAGATGAAGTAAACATTTGAAATGTAAATAAATGGAGAAACAAATAAATAAATAAATAAAAAGCAAATAAAATACATAAAAAATGAATGAGTAAATAAATAAATCATGTAGATACAAAAATATACAAAATATTAGAAATTAAAATAAATGGAATATTATATAATTAATTTAATAAATAATTTAAAAAAAACAATAAATAAATACCTCAGTAGATTACTCAGATAGTTTACTAAATATTTGAAACATATATTATTATTATTATTATTATTATTATTATTATTATTATTATTATTATTATTATTATTACTATTATTACTATTATTATTATTATTATTATTATTATTATTATTATTATTATCTATTATTATTATTATTATTATTATTATTATTATTATTATTATTATTATTATTATTATTATTATTATTATTATTATTATTATTATTATTATACTTATGTTATATTTTTGAATAAACCTTTCTCCCAATATCAGTAAAAGATATTAGCAGACATTGCAAGCTAGAAAAGTAAAAATATAAACTAATTTTTAACTCTAAAATTGGAAAAGTAAAAATATAACTACTTTTTAACTCTAAAATTGACAATCACGTGAAAGAAAGACAGACTATGAACGAAACTGAAAAACAGGTTTAGGGTAATTTTACTCTAGTTTTTTGATAACCTTATGGGCAAATAACAAAACCCATAATAACATCATGTTGTATCACTTTCCAAAAGTTTGATACAACGTAAATATAAAAGTACAATATTTAAATTCATTTTCAAGAATTTGACAGAAAAAAAATCTATAACATGACTAAAATATTCTGTAAAATATGGTAAAATATTTCAAAGGTTTATCGAAATTCCAAAGAGATGATGCAGTATAGTGAGATGGAATTTGAAAATGATGTTAGAGAGAGGTAGAAAGAAACTTGCAAAGACTTTAAGTAGAAAATAAAAAGCTATATATAATATATATATATATATATATATATATATATATATATATATAATATATATATATATATATATATATATATATATATATATATATATATATATATATATATATATATATATATATATATATATATATATATATATATATATATATATATATATATATATATATATATATATATATATATATATATATATATATATATATATATATATATATATATATATATATATATATATATATATATATATATATATATATATATATATATATATATATATATATATATATATATATATATATTGCATAATTTGAAATTCACTTCTAATCCAGTTATGGCTAGATTTTGTGTCGAATATTTTTTTTTTAAAATTTCTAAATTATTTTAAAAAAAGTTTATAACAATAATAATATAAAATTAAAATTTAAAAAAAAAATTTAAAAAAAAAAAAAAAAAAAAATAATAATAATAATAATAATAATAATAATAATAATAATAATAATAATAATAATAATAATAATAACAACAATAATAATAATAATAATAATAATAATAATAATAATAATAATAATAATAATAATAATAATAATAATAATGATAAAAATGTTAATAACAAAGATAATTATAATTATATTTCAAAATACAATTATAATTTTATTATTTCAGCTGTGTTTCTGATTCCTTATTTCATAATGTTGTTAATTGCTGGCCTTCCAATGTTCTTCATGGAGCTTGCTTTGGGGCAATACGTAAGCTTAGGTCCAAATATACTTTTCCCAGAATTAGCTCCAATATTATCAGGATAAATATATATATATATATATATATATATATATATATATATATATATATATATATATATATATATATATATATATATATATATATATATATATATATATATATATATATATATATATATATATATATATATATATATATATATATATATATATATATATATATATATATATATATATATATATATATATATATATATATATATATATATATATATATATATATATATATATATATATATATATATATATATATATATATATATATATATATATATATATATATATATATATATATATATATATATATATATATATATATATATATATATATATATATATATATATATATATATATATATATATATATATATATATATATATATATTATTATATTTTTTTTTTTTTTTTTTTTTTATTTAAAAAAAATTTTTTTTAAAAATTTTATATTCAATTTATATTAAATTTTAATTTATAAACAAAACTTTAAAAAATTATTTTTATTCTAATTTTGAAACTCTGGAGTAGTTTCATGCGTCAAAAGTCCCTAATGAGCTGAGGATCTTAGCCAATGGTATGCTGAGCTCACGCCTCACAATCTAACAATGCATTTTAACTGTCTGCAAAACTTTGAGCTTCATCTCAAGGCTATATATATATATATATATATATATATATATATATATATATATATATATATATATATATATATATATATATATATATATATATATAATGTAAATATACTTATTGCAAATTATATTAAATTATATTATAAATAAAATTACATTACGTTGTGTAACAAAACATGCAAGGAAATGCATATCGATATTTCATACGTATCGATATAAATATTCAATATGTATATCGATTATCTATCAATACTTATAAGTAAAATATTCGCATTTTGATAGTTATTAATAATTGTATTAGTATTAATCATTGTTCTTTTTCGACATTCATATTGCGCTAGGTATATTAATATATATATATATATATATATATATATATATATATATATATATATATATATATATATATATATATATATATATATATATATATATATATATATATATATATATATATATATATATATATATATATATATATATATATATATATATATATATATATATATATATATATATATATATATATATATATATATATATATATATATATATATATATATATATATATATATATATATATATATATATATATATATATATATATATATATATATATATATATATATATATATATATATATGTTTGATCTCAGTAGACTTTTCACTGATTTCCTTTCCGGTCGTTCTTTAGAAACTGTTCTTCAGGTTTTCTTCAGATTTCTATCCTATCACCATCCCCTTTTCCCCTTTCAATCAGTTTATCCCCTAACCTATAAAATATATAATATATATATATATATATATATATATATATATATATATATATATATATATATATATATATATATATATATATATATATATATATATATATATATATATATGTATGAATAAGTGTGCCTGGACTCGCGCTAGCGCGTGTATGTGATAAGAGTGTGAGATACATAAATCTAATCAAATATTTAAATAATCCATTCATTTACTTAAGGAGTAATTAAATATTTTTGGATATTTAGGAAAGATTTGACGTTTCCAAGAATAATATATGCAAATTAATAGCTGAGGAAAAAATTATTATCCTAATGTGAACGTTATATTACAACTACTATTACTACTACTACTACTACTACTACTAATAATAATAATAATAATAAAAATAATAATGAAAATAAAAATAATAATGACAATAATAAGAATAATAATAATAACAATGATAATAGGAATAATAATAATAATCATCATAATAAGAATAATAATAGTAATAATTATGATGATAATAATATCAATTTCTAAGTAGTTTCATTACTCTCTTTTTTAATGGAATTATTACGCTTTTGTTTCGTAGTTAACAAATATAATTATTATTATTATTATTATTATTATTATTATTATTATTATTATTATTATTATTATTATTATTATTATTATTATTATTATATATATATATATATATATATATATATATATATATATATATATATATATATATATATATATATATATATATATATATATATATATATATATATATATATATATATATATATATATATATATATATATATATATATATATATATATATATATATATATATATATATATATATATATATATATATATATATATATATATATATATATATATATATATATATATATATATATATATATATATTTATTTATATATTCATTCCAGGATTAGGTTGGGCTATGATGGCCACTACTGGTATGGTTGCTATTTATTATAATATGGTATTCGCCTGGTCTTTATTTTACACTTTCGCCTCATTTACAAGTCTTTTACCCTGGAGTCATTGCGACAACGATTTCAATTCTTTGAGTTAGTGACATCCCAAAAATAATAATGATAATAATATTTAAAATTGCTATTATTATTATTATTTTTATTATTATTATTATTATTATTATTATTATTATTATTATTATTATTATTATTATTATTATTATTATTATTATTATTATTATTATTATTATTATTATTATTATTATTATTATTATTATTATTATTATTATTATTATTATTATTGTTTATCATTATTATTTGTATTATTAAATATGTTTTCATTTTTATTATTAATATAATTAATATTCATTACTATTAATTATTATTATTATTATTATTATTATTTTATTATTATTATTATTATTATTATTATTATTATTATTAATATTATTATAATATTTAAATTATTATTATAATTTTATTAATCTTAAATATTTGAAATTATTATTTATTAATATTAATAAAAAAAAAAAAATATGAAATATAATATATATTATATATATATATATATATATATATATATATATATATATATATATATATATATATATATATATATATATATATATATATATATATATATATATATATATATTTAATAATAAATTTATCTATTATTTTTATTTAAAGAAACATAGAATTTCAAATTGCAGTGTATTAAAATTTCAATTCTATTGAATCCCTCTAGTAAGCATTGTAAATTTCATAGTTAAGCCCCTCAGTGAGCATGCTATATAAATCTTGTATTTTTCATTTCATCTCTGTAGGTTGCTTTACGTATACAGAAGCCGAAATATGCAAAAATCAAAGTATGTATTTTTACAACAGAAGTTGCCATTTCATCGAAGATTTCTGTTCCATATCGAATTTGGACAGTTACAACGAAACTCATTGCTATAATCCAGAAGATAACAATACTGGATATTTTGGTAGCTGAAAAAGCAGTACCAAGAATATCCTCAAGTGAGGATTATTATAAGTAAGATAATAAAATAGATATTAATATCATTAATGCTTTCAATTGCTCATGCTATTTCAGCAAAAACAAGTAATAATTAAAAATAGCTGTAGTAGAATTAATAATATTTAATAATAATAATAATAATAATAATAATAATAATAATAATAATAATAATAATAATAATAATAATAATAATAATAATAATTATAAAATATAATTATAATAATAATAAATAAAATAATAATAATAATAATAATAAAATAATAATAATAATAATAATAATAATAATAATAATAATAATAATAATAATAATAATAATAAAAGTAATAATAATAATAAATAATAATAATAATAATAATAATAATAATAATAATAATAATAATAATAATAATAAAAATGATAATTATAATAAACATTCTAATACTTTATTAATAACTTGTAAATTTTTTATAATTTATA
>SEYY01001216.1:85000-87500 GCA_009176605.1 Armadillidium nasatum
TTACATTTTAAAACCTAACATAACGAAACTCTATGAAATTCAAGGTGTGGAACGACGCAGCCTACACAGATATTTTATTCTTTAAGTACCAGCCTTCGGAGGACTTATAACCCTTTCGTCATACAACAAGTTCAGGAATAATTGTATGAGGTAAGATTGTATAATTAGTATAAAATAGGTTATATTAATAAACTGGGATTTATAAATCGTATTGCAAATAGCTTATTATAAAAGTAGCTTGCTTACGAACCACTTTGGGTAATTGTTATCTAAGAAAGCCTACTTGCATGGTAATTTATGCACAATTGAAGAAAATTGGTGAATTATTTCCTTTATTTACCATTATCTAAGGTAAGCCTACTTGAGTGGTAATTTATGCACAGTTGAAGAAAATTGGCGAATACCATTAGATACCATTATCTAAGGTAAACCTACTTGCATGGTAATTTATGCACAGTTGAAGAAAATTGGTGAATCATTATCTTTAGATACCATTATCTTAGGTAAGCTTACTTGCATGGTAATTTATGCATAATAGAAGAAAATTGGTTGATCATTTCCTTTAGATACCATTATCTAAGGTAAGCCTACTTGCTTGGTAGGCTTTAAAAAATTTATAAACCCTATTACTCGCAGTATTGTTAAGGTAGCTCGCCTATTCGTAACTTTAAATATATTATATATATATATATATATATATATATATATATATATATATATATATATATATATATATTATATATATATATTAATATATATAATATATATTTGATTAAGATTAGTTGCGTAATATATTACTTGCAACTTTTGGTGATAAAACTTCGTTTCCGTCTCTTTATCTTCCATCTGCATTGACATAATTTTAAAGTGAGAAATAATACTCCTCAAATACCATAAACCCCAGAATCAAAATCCTTTCGCATTATTAAAGTCCTTTATTATGTTTATTACGTTATTTTATAAGTAATGACTGTGATTTTTATTTAGTGATTTCATTAGTGTTAATTTTTCAGTTAATTCCCCTAATAAATTTGTTTGAATTATTTAACAGTAATTTTCAATGCAGAAAAGAGTTTTTGCTAAGAAAAAGTAATTTCACCAACTTATTCTAATAAAAATATAATTAAAAAAAATCTTGGTAACATTTTTTTGCACACTTTTGTTGGGACATTTTTAAGCAGTGATAACAATGGAGTAATGATAAGTATTTTTTAAAATAACTCTTTAATTAATAGAGTTTTTAATTTTTATTTGTAATTGTTTTTATCGCTACGTCTAAAAATTATATTTTATTGCAAACAAAAAGTTACATCACAGATTCTTTTTTGTTTGCATTTTATAAACTATTTATTTAGGTTTAAAAATTGTATTAGCATTTTATAGTGGTTTTATTGGTTGAAATTACTTGAAGAAGTCTGGATTACAACATTCAAAAATTTGCATATTAATGAATTATATAAGATGACTTGAAAAATATTAATTTATTACTTTATCAAAGTTAAAAATTTCTCAACAATTTTACTCAAATTTGAAAGATAATATAACGAATCAGATAATTAATTCAAACATGAGTTGGGAGTGACCAACCACATTTTAAAACCTTTGAATAAAATTTCTTAACAATTTTAGTCAAATTTAATAATCAAAGGATTTTATTATTAAAATTAACATGATTTGTTGAGATCAACCACTGTAAATTAATTCTGTATGGAAGTTTCTAGCACCTTTTATTTATAAAAAAAACAAATACTTATCTTTTAATTGCAGATCTTGAAAATATTTACTCTTGTGCAATTTATGCTTCTCAGTTGCTAGTAGCTTATCAACAGATTTATGTTAATATTACACTGCAAAAATTGTCCTAACGAATAGTTGGGACAAATGTCAAAAATGTCTCAATAAAAATTTCAATAGAGAAAAGACATGTTAATCATAAGAAAGTTGCTTCATCAATTTATTTTCTAATAGGAAAATAACTGAAAAAAATTTGTTGTGACATTTTTGCCACAGGTTCCAACTACTCGTTAGGACAATTATTTTTGCAGTGTATGCATGTAAAATTCTTAAATATTATTCTTAAATAAATTTTGATCTTTTAAGGGACGCAATTATCATCGCAATTGCCAACTGTTCAACATCTGTTTTCGCCGGATTCGTTATCTTCAGTATTCTAGGCTTTATGTCATCCGAAATCAATGTTCCTGTGAAAGATGTTGTAGACTCGGGTTCAGGCCTTGCTTTCATTGCTTATCCTGCAGCAGTAGCTAGAATGCCTTATCCTCCTGTTTGGTCAATCCTCTTCTTCACGATGCTCATTACTTTAGGAATAGATTCACAGGTGATGTTCGAGTGTAGGTGAGAACCTAAATGAGAACAGAAAAAATTCTCTCTCTCTATCTCTCTCTCTCTCTCTCTCTCTCTCTCTCTCTCTCTCTCTCTCTCTCTCTCTCTCTCTCTCTCTCTCTCTTATATTCAATAAGATATATCTTACTGCTCTCTC
>SEYY01001216.1:92500-95000 GCA_009176605.1 Armadillidium nasatum
TGATATATATATATATATATATATATTATATATATATAATATATATATATATATATATATATATATATATATATATATATATATATATATATATATATATATATATATATATATATATATATATATATATATATATATATATATATTTCTGTGTGTATGTATACATGTGTGAGTCTGTAATATGACTGTCGTTTAGATTGGACGATTTAAAATGAAAAGACCGATAAAAATGAAAAATAGAAGAAAGACAGGATAATGGTTCAGCTTTTAACGAAAACTCTAAAAGTTTTGGCTCCAAGGGGATGAAAGAGTCTAATGAATGTGCTTCTGGCCCCATTTTGAGAACTAGGTTGATATGGTCGAAAAATTTTTCAAGATCATAATTTGAGTTTTAAAAATTCTTCCATTTTTTTTTTTTTATTTTTTATTTTTTTTGCAAAAAAGAAAATCAAAAATTATTATTTTAAAATTAGCGTAGGGTAGGATACCAAAAAAAATTTTTTTTTTGTTTCCTTTTATTGAAAAATTTTAAATAAGAAAATGTACTTTAAAATTAAATCCATATATAATAGATTCAACTTTATATAGAAGTTTCTGGCCAGAGAATATTGTATGATAATGTTCGAAGGGTTGAACAATATAAAGAGGAGTTTTTGCTTGATCGTCAGACACAGGAACACTCCTCTGCATATATATATATATATATATATATATATATATATATATATATATATATATATATATATATATATATATATATATATATATATATATATATATATATATATATATATATATATATATATATATATATATATATATATATATATATATATATATATATATATATATATATATATATATATATATATATATATATATATATATATATATATATATATATATATATATATATATATATATATATATATAATATAATTAAACAATATTTATAAACTAATAATAATGAAAACCAAAATAATAATAATAATAAAAAAATTTTTTTTTTTTTTTTTTTTTTATATAATTGAAAAAATATAAAATAATATATATATATATATATATATATATATATATATATATATATATATATATATATATATATATATATATATATATATATATATATATATATATATATATATATATATATATATATTAATGAAAATATGCTATCAAATATTTAATACATGTATATAATATATATATATATATATATATATATATATATATATATATATATATATATATATATATATATATATATATATATATATATATATATATATATATATATATATATATATATATATATATTCAAAGAGTAAAATATAGTAAAATATATATTTATAAGAAATATTTTCATTGCATAATGATTATCCTTTAAATACTGTAAAATTATTATTTTAACTGTTAATAACTTACTTATTGTGTTTTTAAAAACTAACTAGGTATTTATCTAAAATTCCAGGGTTTAACTCTTAGAAAATCGTTAGAGAAATTCCTCTCGTTGATAATGACCATGATCTAGGTAATTATCTTGATTAAAGGTACTAAAAGTTCTGTTGCTAAATTAACTTGTCAAATTCTGGTACTAAACAGAGTTGTTCTAAGTTTTTAATCATATTTTGGTGTGCATTTATGGTGAAAATTATTTGTTTTCCAATTTTCAATTTCTTTTTTAAAAAATTTCAAAAAAAATTTCACATTTTTTTTTTCAAAATTCAAATTTTCAAATTTGAAAATTATCATGTTTTATATTTATTTTTGTTAAAAGTTCACATCTCAAGGGGATTTCCTCATTCTAGGAAAGGAACTTTTTCGATAGTTTCTACCTAGGATTTGCATATAGGATCGGACCGGCTTCCTTAAGCACATGAACCAATTACTCTACCGTTGATCCACGAGAGGGAGTTGCCAATTGTTTTCAAGATATATCGTTATATAATTAGGATTCAAAATTGAAAGGTCATTGTTAGGGATAATAAGGTAAAATATAGTTTTGATACTACAATAGTAAGTGGTACATTAGGACTTACTGTATACAAATACAAGAAACAAGAACATATCTACTGGAGGCTCGGTTCCCTCTACCTCTGACCAGTGAGTGGTGGTTAATTTATAACATTACTTAATTATGCATATATGCTATGTATATACTATCTGTATAATGCAGACTCATACTATAGTAATAAAACCTTTGATAGAACTGATTTTAAAATGGAAGATCAGGGTTCGATTCTTAGAAACTTCTTAGAGAAATACTCCTCCTTGGTAATGGCATGCCAGTAAAGTGTGAATTATTATTTTGCTTTTAAATTTGAGGAGCGGCAAAAGTTTTTGGTCACCTTTATTTTAATTTTCGATTTTAAATTTATATATATATATATATATATATATATATATATATATATATATATATATATATATATATATATATATATATATATATATATATATATATATATATATATATATATATATATATATATATATATAT
>SEYY01001216.1:107500-108624 GCA_009176605.1 Armadillidium nasatum
TTCTACGTTTTAATTGTGTACTTTGTTTTACTTGGACAGTCGTGATAGGCCATTAGATATATATATATATATATATATATATATATATATATATATATATATATATATATATATATATATATATATATATAATATATATATATATATATATATATATATATATATATAGTATATATATATATTATATTTATATATATTATATATATATATATATTATAATTATAATATATATATATAATAATTAGTATTATATTCCTTAAAATGAACTAAAGAAAGTGTTACTAGACTTTGTAAATAATTTAAAAAAAAAAAAATAAAAAATTTTGATAAATATTTGATTCAATTAATATGTAAGTACTTAAACTTAAAATATAATATAAAATCACAAACCTATTTTATATTACAATATATATTATTATATATATTATATTATATATATATTAATATATATATATAGATATATATATATATATATATATATATATATATATATATATATATATATATTTGCCATTTCAAATCAGATTCCAAACTCCGACTCTTATTCCATCTAATCCTTTTAAAATCATTTGATTCCGGAGTCGAGTTCTGTTCTGTTTTTCTTTTATTTTATAGTAAAACAAAAAAATTATTCCAGTAACCCGGTTCCTCCAAAAATAATTTTTTGTTTCTCGTTTGGAAATAGCTCCGGAACTATCTAAAGCTTCAAGGCCTTTAGTTCTACAGCCCTGTAGGCGTGTAACGTCACTGGCGTACTGTACTTTTTGTTGTACATATTCATAAATTATAATAACCCTTCTACAGTTCTACAGACGCCAATATTTAATGTTAGCACAAGTTTATTACGTGTATCAAACAGTAGGGAGAATAGGTAACCTTTTTAAAGTCACAGGTTCGACTTCTCGAGTGGAAGTTAATATAAGCAACTTTCTAGAAAATTTTACCATTAAAATAGGGCAATGCCTATGAGAGCGAGCTTTAAAATAAAAAAAAAGTAACAAAAAAATACCCTAATAGGTAGTACTTCACAACGCCGTTGCATACCAGTGCCCAAACCCGAACCCTTAGCTTGAGAGAACATCTCTAAGCACACTGAATAATGAAAATCTGTACTTTCCTAGCAA
>SEYY01001216.1:108724-133724 GCA_009176605.1 Armadillidium nasatum
ATATATATATATATATATATATATATATATTATGAAATGAGTATTTTAATTGAAAAATTTTTAATTTTTATTTCTTTTTATCATATAATTAACAATAAGTGATTGCAACCAACTTATGTTAATTATTTGGTTTTTGTTTTCGTTTTTTGTAGGTTTATTATTACCCCTATAGAATTTCTAATGATGTTCTGTAGTGATTAGAGAAGTTGTGGAATTATAAGAGCATTGTGAATTTATATACAGTAGTTTTAGAAATTAATATTTGATGAAAGCAATGTACGATGCCTATGAACCTCTTCCAATATTGGAAAAATTTCCACTACAGATTGAAACTATTACAGCATATGGTAAGTTAGAAATTTATTTATGGAACAATAATATTAGAGCTCTTTGGATATCTCTGGAAATTATGCAACTATAATTAAATTCTAAAATTGATGATCTCTACAATACTGTATACTTTTAAGCCTTTTTTTCTTTTTTTTCTTTTTTCAAAATGCTTTCTTAATGATAGTATTGTTATGAATTTCCTATACAAATTTACAATTTTATTTTTATTTTTTTATTTTTGTTATATAAACGTAAAAATATCAGATTTTGTGTATTAACATTATATTTCTTTCAAATCTAAAATAAAGTTTCTAAGATGAGAGATGGTTAACATTTTAAAATTAAATATAAATGTTATGTAATAGTTATATCATTGATTTAAATAATATATTGAAAGTCAATATTTTTTTCAGGATATATTTCTATAACTCAAATCACATTGATGTATTTTACAAAGTAATTGTAATAATAATTGAGTACCGTAAATTTACTTTAAAAGGACCATCAAATTGCCTGTTTAGGGATTTGGAAAGGGCACCACCCATGAGTTTTGGTACAAAAAAATAAATAAAACCGGAACAAATCTTAAAATTTAAAACTTTACTATTTTATTACACACTTACTTGACAAATACCTAATCTTTCTGAGAGTATATAGATATTTGCATTTTTTGGTCCTGCACATATTTTTTATTATATTATTAGAAATTCCTCAATTCTACACATTCTCAACTCTTTGTCTTTTCAATTGTCATACCAGACCAACCTGCTTTTGTACTTTTTTTTTTTTTTTATTTATATATACTTTGCACACTATATTTCAGAGTTAAATATTGTGAAATGCCTTATTTTGGCGTGTTGAGCTTCTCTGGAATTTCCTCTCTCTTTTTTTTTTTTTTCCTCTTATAAATGGGAATTTTTAACTTAATTTGCTAAAAATTTTTTTCTTTCTGTACTAAAATGTTCTTTATGATACAAATAAAAGCACTTTTATAATGAAATTGATATATATATATATATATATATATATATATATATATATATATATATATATATATATATATATATATATATATATATATATTATATATATATATATATATATATATATATATATATATATATATATATTTTTTGCTTAGATGGAAATCTTGTGGTTGGGACTAAGCAAGGACACTTGTTAATGTACAGCATCAATTCAGACTCAACATCAAGAATGAAGATAAATTTACTGAGGTCAAATAAGAATTTTTCACGCAAACCAATAACTCAAATTGCTGTTGTTCCTGAACACCAGATACTAATCTCTCTTTCTGGTATGTATTCTCTTTTGTTTTTTCATTTTGGTTCTCGTGTAAACAAAACACACATTAATATTGATGTTGTCAGTGCAATCATGTCTAATTAACAATGACACTATCATTATTATTATGCACAATGGAAACCAATGTGTATCTCCTTAGAAGTCCCTTTTCAGAGAAATGCACAGTCACTTCATTGCTATTATTATTGTTGTTGTTATTATTATTAATTATTATTATTATTATTATTATTATTATTATTTATTATAGTTATTCATATTTGAATTACAGTGTACGTTCAATGAATAAAGAATTTTGAATTTGAATTAATTATTTGAATATTTTATTATACAAGTATTTGTTTTTTTGCTTGGTTATTTGCTTGTTATCTAGTTTAACTTTTAAATTATCAAAATTCCAAAATATTTTGTTAGTTAAAAGTACAAAGTAATATACTCATATTTTTGCTGTGAGCGTTAAATTAAAATGTTTTATTTAAATTAAAATGTTATATTTCATTTAAGTGTATAGTTTCATGCTAATTTCATTGTCAATGTATGTAGGTGTATTTGGTCGATAATAATTCCTTTTTTGTATGAATTGAGGATTTCATATCGTGTATTCATACTTTAATAATTACTTTGCCATCTTTATGCACGTAAGAGTACAATTATAAATTTTGACATATATGTTAAAATATTTAAAACAAATTGGAAAATAATTGAAATTGAAATTAATAGTTATTAAATTAATTAAAAGGATAAAATGAAGAATTTGCTCTTTTTCAAAAAAGGTTTTCCATAATTCTTAAATTTAAAATTTTTTTTTTTTTGCAGATCAGATGATTAGCATTCATGATTTAACAGTCTTCAATTTCCCTCTTCTAAGTACATTGCAGGAAACGAAAGGAGCAGTGGCTTTTGATCTTGATATCAAGGTATTGTGATGACTTCGGCAGTTTGTTTTCATCTTTTCTAAATTAAATAATCCTTAAGTTAAAATTGTTGGTATATTTTTTCATTAAAAAAGAAAATTAAGATTTTAACAGGATTTCTTATGATTAGAATTTCTATCTCTTGAAATTCGCTTTATCATTGCACAGTGCTTCTTATATGTGTTATTTCTTCATGATATTGTTTGAAATTTTTTCTTAATAATGCCCTCAGATTTTTATTTGGTTTAAAAAGAGGTCATAAACACCTTTCTTTTTTCATTTTAGCATAATATATCCCTCACTGGTGAAGCATTTGTTACTGTTCGCTTAGTTGTTGCCGTTAGAAGAAAGTTACAGTTTTATTATTGGAAAGCTCGACAATTTCATAGTTTTGAGAAAGACTTGTCTCTAAATGATACTCCAAAAAGTTTATTATGGTGTGGAGAGGCTGTTGTGGTCGGCTTAAGATATGATTATTGGCTTGTACAGGTTTGTACTATTTTATTGTCTTTAAATTAGATTTTTATAATGAAATTTTTGCAAATATTAAAAAAAATATTTGAAAAACAATAAAAACACTGAAATAAATGACCAATAGAAGATTTCCTCTGTTCTTCTATTGGTCAGTGTGTTAAAGAATGAAAACACGTGTCAATGTAATTGTTTATGTTTGTGAAGTGTTTAAGACTGGAAAATGTCCTTTGGTGACATTTTTTGTTCAATAAAATAAACCTTTTTCTTTTTACTGTGGAAGTAGTATCAACTTTAAACTTAATTAAATTCATGGGACATGTTTTGCTTATGTTCTTAATAAATTCAGAGCTTTTATATAGACTTAGTTCAAATTTATAAATTATTACTTGTCTGGAGTAATACAGAAATATTCTCCTAATATCCCAAATATAAAAACACATAATCAGCTCTCTTTGTTTTCTGTTTAACTTCGAAGCAAAACACACTATTTTTAAATAAGATAAAGATTAAAAAAATTATCTCTAACTTTTTAATCTTTCTTTCCTTCCCTTTTAAAAGGTATATTTTCTTACAATATTTGAGCTCTTATCTAAATTTAGTTTTGAGCTTTGACATTCTTAAAATGTGATTTTGGAAAATATTTTGTTTTTTCAAATACTTTGAAAAGTTCTAACCCTATCCTCTTATTGGTATTTTTCAGTTAACAGGAGAACAGAAAGAGTTATTTGCTACTGGTAGAAGTCAACAACCATTAATGACAAAGTTGTCAGACAATTGTTTAGCTGTAGAAAGAGACGAAAAGACAATATTTATAGACACAGATGGAAAGACAGTATGTAATAATTTGGAATGGAAAGAACAGCCCTCTGCCTTGAGTAAGTTTTTGTTCGCATTAGATGATCATGTTGCTCTTTAATTTGTACGAATTTCATTTTTTAAACATTTTTTTTAACAGTTTACGATGAACCTTATATAATAGCAATAGTATCAAAAAGTGTGCAAGTACAGTCTCAAAATCCAATTTTACATATTCAAACAATTGATATTGAGAAACCAAAGTTTCTGACCTACGCAGTTACGAATAAGTAAGTTGATACTTATTCTGGTTTGAAAGTACATATTTTTTTTGTTCATTATATTTTAATTTAAAATGTATGCAAAATTTTGGTATATTTGTCATCTTTTTGCATTAAAATTTTAATTTTATAGAAATAAGAAACAAGTATTTGTAGCTTCAGCCACTCACATATGGAGCTTGTGTCCGGTTCCAATTAGCATTCAAATTCCCCAACTTTTAGCTGCAAAAGAATTCACATTTGCTCTGAAGTTAGCAGTAAGTTTATTATTATTATTATAAAGCTTTTATAATTTTTTTTTTTGAGATCTTTCTTTAGTATAGTATAATTAACTTCTAATTTCTTTAGTGCTAATAAATTATGAACTTCTATTTATTATTTGAATATGTAACTATGTACTTAGATGAAAGTTTAAAGCTAACTCATATTGACGTCGATATTCCTTTTTTTTTTATACAGGATTTATAATTTATGGATGATGAATGCACAAAAAGTAAAGAAAATATGAAACAACATATAGAGAAGCTTCACGCTTTTCACTTTTTTTTTCTGCCAGCACGATTTTGTTGGAGCAATGAAACTTTATTAAATTTTAATATATATATATATAGTATATATATATATATATATATATATATATATATATATATATATATATATATATATATATATATATATATATATATATATATATATATATATATATATATATATATATATATATATATATATATATATATATATATAACAGAGTATAAGCGAAAGCTAGAGTTTTTGTTGGCCATCTTATCTCACTATGTTGTTAACAGGTGGAGATAAAATGTATATTTTACAACTTTGTTTTGGTAGTTTGGCAAATCATTTCTTAAGTTGGCAAAAAAATAAATAAATAAAATGATCCTTGATTGACCTTTATTCTTTGGTATTGTAAAGAAATAAATTAATTTCTCTTTATTTATAGATATTCTATTTGTGATTGGTTTGTATCCTGATTTGGTGCCTGAAGAATATAGAGCTAGAGTCAGTTATCCACACCCAGTTCCTGTTTTGCCAGAAGATCAGCTAAAGGTTGCCCTCGACGAGCTTATACATTTCCTATTGCAGGCACGTTATTTATTATTTTTTCATGCGATTAAAATATTTTAATAATTCAGAAAGAGGAGAAAGGAAATAATATAATATGTGTTGTAAGTTTATTTATTTTTAATTCAGATGCGGCAGAGACTTACCAAAGAATCAAGTAATCAAACTTCAACATTGTCACCGTCAGTCAAAACCGTACCGCAGAAATTACAGATCATAGATACTACCTTGCTAAAATGCTATTTAAAAGTAAAAACTTAGAATTTGTGTATCTTTATGAAGGTTGAAATATTATAAAAATGGCAGGAATAGTTTTTCATTTCAAAGTTATTGGAAATTTTTTAATATATTCTTTTGAACGGTTTTAAAACCTAATTGAACTGCAGTGTTAAATTGTTCTTTTATTTTTCTACAGACTAACGATTCTCTGGTGGTACCTTTATTGCGTATGCCTGACAGTCGTGTCAGTGACGAAGAAGGTGAAAAGGTCCTTCGTCAGGCTCAGAAGTATCAAGAACTTGTCCTTCTCTTGCGAATTAGAGGCTACCATTCCCGTGCACTCGAATTCTTGCTTCGACATGCCAAAAAGGAAGATTCACCTCTTTATGGGCACAAACCCACAGTTCAATACTTGCAAAAATTAGGTAAATATTGTTACTGAAAAGCCATTATTGTTTGTATTGTTTTATCTATGGGCTTTCAAGTATTTCATTATATAGCTAATGAATATACTTTTTATAAGCTAAATTTGAAGTTTTAACAGTGCTTATTTTTTGTAGGTCCAGACAATATGAAACATATTTTTGAATATGGAAGTTGGGTTCTTAAGTCCTTTCCGGAAGACGGTCTGAAAATTTTTATTGGTGACGATGATCCCTCAGAAGTAGAGTCGTTACCACGAACTCGTGTGCTAGGTTTTATTAAAAAGACCCAAAAATCATTGGCTATTCCTTATTTGGTAATTTTTTTTTTTTTTGTTTCGTTTCGTTTCTATTTGGTGTGTTCAAGAAGTAGTCCATGAATTCTAATTTTTTTAGCTGCTTGTTTTATGATAAATTACTTTTCCTCTATTCAGAGGATATTAAAATATTAATTTGCAAGAGCATGAAAATTGTTTAAAACACATGGTTTAGCTTATGAAATAATCAAAAATATGCTAATTGTAAATCTTTGGATTGAAAGGTTGATTCATTATACGCTTAAAAGTGAAATGTTAAATGATAAATTTGAAGAAATGATTAATATTCCTTTCGCCATGCATCTCACTTATTTGTTATAATTTTACAGAGCCTCAATAAATGTGCTCATACTTCAAAATAATATTTTACAAATCTCCTTATATTTTCTGTCATTCTTTTCTTAGATAAAAATCAATTCCAAAGTCCTATATACGAGTTACAAATTCTTCAAAATGTCCATACAGTGAAATATAGCTATACTTTGTTACAAGCTTTATCACATACCATTTACTACGTAATATTTTTTAAAAACTCAAATTAATATGACAAAACTTCCCATTGTGTAACTTTTTTGAATGAAAAGAAATTATAATTTGACATTTCAAGCCTAAAAACCTTAGCTTAGTAATCTATTTGTTTGTTAAAAGTAAGCATAGTATATTAGAGTAGTGTTATTCATACGTGGGATGATCTTGGAATACTATTTTTCTTTTTCAGAAGGGTACTTCTTTTTATATAATGTATTTATGTATGTATGTGTGTGTGTGTGTATGTGTGTGGTTTACTTTTTCTACATAAAATGTGTTGGTGCTTTAGTGTACCATCACTATCATATCTATTTTTTTTTAATTTTAATTATTCTTTATTCTGTTTATTATTATTATTATTATTTTAAATTAAGAAAAAGATAGACAAATGAACTATCTTATCTATGCAAGTGTAGCCTAATATAAATAGAAACTATCTCAAATATGCGCACAAAAGATAACATTTCTAAATATGCGAGAATCACACTTTGTTCTCCAGTAAACATCAACGAATATTCTTTTCCTTTTTGACTACAATGCTTCATTCGAATCTACAGTTCCTTTTATTAATCCTTTGATAAAAAATTTTTTAATTCATATGATCATTAATAATAATATTTGAATCCATGGGCTGTCTGTCCTCTTTTAATCTACAGGTATTTTATCTCCTAGAAAAGAAAAAAGAAAAACTATTTATAGTCTTTAGTTTAGGTTAGGGGTTCTGAACCTTGTTTGTGGACCCCCAGATTCCTAACTTTACGTATGTGGACCTCCCCCCCATATACTCATATGTAATATTCCTAAATTAATATTTATTTGTAGGTTAGTAAAAGCTAATAATTAATCCAATCTAATCTTCTTTGGTCTCTTGGGGGTCCAGTGGACCACGGTTGGGGAACACTGATTTATTACTATTTATTTATTATTATTATTATTATTATTATTATTATTATTATTATTATTATTATTATTATTAGGAACATGTTATCTGGGAATGGGGCGATACATCTAATGCTCTTCACAATGAACTCGTCCATCAGTATCGTCAGTTAGTCATGTCAATTACTAAAGAGACCGAAGAGGAAGAGGTATTTATTTTTAGTTTTGTTACCTTGTACTATTTAAATGTACAGTACTTATTAATTAATTTTGTTAATAATAAGTACAAAGTAACTAAAATTCATTCCTTTTTTTTAATTTATTTTTAGGTTCAGCGTCAAATTTTAATTAGAATTTTTAATTTTATTTTTAAATGTCCTTATTAACTAGTTTTATATATGGAGAATTTATCATTTGTTTGCTTAATATTTTAGGGTAAATTCATGAAATTTTAGTTATAATTTTGATTTAAATATAAGGATGCATGGATACCATAGTATAGTACCATGCTATTGGTATCACACAACTTTTTAAAGATTTATGAAAAATCTTTTACCATGTATCTGACTATTTTTAATATATATTTTTTTTTTTTACTTTTATAGTCTAAAGCAAAAAGAAGAGAAGTGAGGGAAAAATTGCAAAAGTTTTTGAAAGTTTCAGAGCATTACACTGCTGCAACTATTTTAGTTCACTTTCCTCATAATGGTATGTGCTTTAAAGTTGTGCAATTTTTTTATAATATTATTAAATTTTTGATACTAGTCAAGTTTCTGGCTGAATAGCATAAATACCAAAAATAAGTATACACTACTAATTTAAATTCAATATTTTCTTCGTTTTATAATATGGTTACCAAACATGTGAATGAAGTTAGAAAAAAAACTATCTTTAAACACCCATGAACTTCGATTTACAACCCTTTTGTTTCTGTCATTGTTCAAAGTCTTCCTCTTTACTTTTGTAAGGAAGAAGTTTCAAATATTTTATTAATCTTCCTGTATGTAACTTTTTCTTTTTTTCTTTCTTTTTAAAGTTATCAATAATTCTAATGTAACTAAATGACGTCTTTGTGCTTTAATATGTAACCGTACATGATCCATCTACCTCGAGGCCATGGATGTTCCTCGTTTTCCTTTCGAAGATTCTCTATCAATGTCTTCTTTTATTGGTAAAGTTTTTCCTCTCAAGAAGTTTCTTATTCCTTGTCCCTGAAGCATCACTTGATCTTTTGTCGTTGTTAACCATTTTTATACTAGTATTCTCTTTTCATTCCATGTGAATCTTGAAATCTCTATTACTCCTTCATCATTTTCTCTAAATAATGATTGAGAGTTCATATTCTTTTATGTATTAATTCTTTCTAAACACTTTCAATATCTTGAAATAATAATAATAATAAAAAAAAATAAAAAATTTATTTATTTTAATTTAAAGGGTGTAATGTATCCTTTTTTTTTCCTGTTTAATTTTCATATATATCTTTTTCTCCTTTTTTTTTTTATCTGTAAGAGAATATATATTCCTCATTTTACGATCTTAATTTTAACTTTTGATAATCAATTTTATTAAGTCTTCAAAGGAAGATTTAAATTTTAGAATTCTTTTAAAGTATCTGATTTTCATCAACAAATATTCCTTTATAGAATGACTTGTATAATGTGTAATTAATAGTAAAATTGATTATTAATTGAAAAGAATTATCTTGCAAGTGAAAGAGTTTTTCAATTTATCAATTACCCTTCTCAGATTTATTTGAAGAAAGAGCCATTCTCTTGGGAAGATTAGGACAACATCAAGTGGCACTTAAATTATACATTGATACTCTTTTAGATGTAAATAGTGCCCTTGAATACTGCCACACTCATTATTCACCGACGGGGCACAGTAGCGAGGTTGGTAAATTTATTATTATTATTATTATTGGTAGTAGTAGTAGTAGTATAATATTGTTAGTTGCTTTTTCTTATTTGGAAAGCAAGCATACTTAAATGATAATATTACATTCCTTCCTTAAGATATGTGAAAGGTGGTGTCATTAAAAGATAACTAACGAACTGATTTTATTTGAGTGAAACTTAACATTAGGATCTTCCCTGGTTAGGCATGTCCTACACCAGTAGTAGCCATGTTTGTGTGCTGGTGACCCTGTACAAATATTCATAATAATAAAATAATTATATATATATATATATATATATATATATATATATATATATATATATATATATATATATATATATATATATATATATATATATATATATATATATATATATATATATATATATATATATATATATATATCACTGAGTAAGTCAGTCAGATTCTCTCAATGGATCACAATTTACTCACTGGTCAGGCGTTTCTTACTTCCAATTTAGATAATAGTAAATAAAGATTGAAATTTTTTCTTATACTTATATTTTTTTCTTGCAGGTATATTTAATTCTTTTAAAATTATTACTGAGGACTTCGAGGAACACGAGTCCGTGTAGTTCTTCTCATGGAAGTCCTTTGGTTTCATCGATTGCGAAGAAGGAAGATGGACGTGAAATTAATTACGAGGTCGTCATCTTTGATATTTTAAAAAATTATTGGCAACGTATCGACCTGGCACAGGTAAGGAAGGTTCTTGACATTTCTGAGAAATTCCTTTTAGGGAAATGCTGAATAAAATGTTTAATAATAATAATAATAATAATGAAGAAAGTTTGAAGTTACTCAAGGAAACTTAAGAAGCAATAGTTGGGTTAAGTGACATCATTTAAGATTCACTTTGTACTAAAATAAGTTTTTGTAGTTTCATTGCTCGGTTTTATAAATTATCTCTATGAAATTGGAATTATTTTTTTAATTATATTAAAAGATAAAAGAATTGACTGACGAAACTAATGAATATTTGTTTTGAGGTGAATATAGAACTCATGAATATAATAATTTTAAAATTTAATTATTAAAATTAATTTTATTATTGCATTATATTTGCAAAAGTAGGAGGTAGATTTTTGTATACAATCACACACGACGAAACACTAATTATGGAGGGGGGACAAAGCAAAATGAAGTCCACTTAATTCGAAACCTAATAAAAATTTCTTAGGTGAATGACCACTTGAGATTTAGAATGAGAAATGGGTTGGAGAAGAGAAGGGAAGGCATGTTGCAGACATAGGTGACAGGAAAGAAAGATGAACTACAACAGACAGTTGGGAGTAGTCAACCTCCTGTAAGAATTTGCTTAAGGATTTTCGCTCGTCTCTAGTTCAGGGGTGCTGTAAATGCGGTGGAATGTTATTTGTCAGGTCCATCGTACACCGGCCGTTGTAGTATCTACAGAAAAGGAATAGAAAGAAAAAAGATGTTTGTCTTAATTCGACGTTATTCAGAAGATGAGGGAATTGAAACCACAGCAAATGGGGAAGTAGTACTCCATACAAAGGTAGATAAGACCTTTATAATTGTGTTATTTGTAAGGGAGAAACAAAGTATCGTAGCCAAAGCATAATATTTGAATTCATTTGATGTCGCGTTTTTAAACTGTGATTTATAATTGAAATTTGAATAGTTTACATGAAGACCAAGGTTGTTTACATTTTCCACAGGAGGAACTACAATACATTGAAAGTATAAATATAAATTTGTGCATATCTAATGTTATAAATTGATGGAGAAAGTAATAGAGAATGTACTGAGTATTAAAAAATAGCGAAAGGTAGGGGTGGAAATTGCATCCTTGAGGGAATTGAAGGAATAGAAAGTTGATTTATAGATTTCCCGGATTTTATTCAATTTGATTAATCCAAAGTGATATTTGTTATAATAGAAATTGATCTGTCGTCAGATTTGAAAGTGAACTTTTTATTTATTTAAAATTTTAATCCTATCAGTAGTAATTTTTGTTCTAGTAACCATTATAGTCAAAGAAGAAATAGTGTTTTGTAAAGGTTTTTGAGAGTGAAGAATTCGCAATGACCAAAATATATTATTATTATTATTATTATTATTATTATTATTATTATAATATTATTATTATTATTATTTAATTTACTATTGTTTTTATTTGTTAAGGCCTTAAAGAGTCTGCCAGATGACATGAATATTCAAAATTTAAAATCTTACATTCTTCGTTCTTTAATTCATTTAACGACGATGCAAAAAGATAACCAAATTGTCCGAGGTCTTTCACAAGTCATTTTACATCAGGTGAGCTATTATTATTATTATTATTATTATTATTATTGTTTTTATTTTTATTATTATTCTTTTTATTTTTTTTATTTTTATTTTTATTTTTATTTTTATTTTGTTGTTGGAAAAGATTTTAATGTATTTTAATACATAATTTTATTTTACATTATTTATTCTTACAATTTTTATTTATTTAATGGTCTTTACAAAAAATATTATAAAATTATAAAGCCTCTTTATTTAAAAAAAATTTAACGTTACTGAAGAAAGTGTTTTCTAATAGGCTTTTATAATACCGATATGCCTATGCAAGAGGACCATTTTAAATTCGTATAAAAATAAATAAAAATTTGGAATTTTAAAAATTACAGTATATTTTAATATTGTAATTAAAATAAATTTAAAAAATTGAAGTTAAAACTACACACAAATGTTGAATAATAATTAATGGCGGCCATAAAAATGGTTGTGTTTATATTCAGTTTGTTTACATCAAAATCTTCAAGGAGGAATTTAGTTAAATAAATTGCTGTCTTCACTATTCTAAATTAGGTAAGAATAGTGATGTCATTTTCTCTTGAAAATTGACGTATTTTCGCTGCGAAAGTGACGAATAGAGCGCTGTTTTTCTCCTAAATTTTTAGAAAACAAAATATTTAGTAAAAAGAAAACTGCTTTAGTCTCGTGCGAGGTTTTTATAAGCGTTTTGAGTTGTTTTCCCACCCTGTTGTTTCCGAAGTTGCTCTTATAATAATTGATTGTTATTAATAATTTATTAATTTATTTATTTATTTGAATGACATTTTCTGCGCACTATATTAATATTCCACCTTTCAATCCATACTGAATCGGTGTTGGTTTACACAAACGACCATAAAAGGGATGTGGATGTGGGTTCTTTTGCTGTCTTTCCTCATTTCACTCTGTTCCACACTTTCCCTATTTGCTCCTCAGCCTTTACGCCCGAATTGGTGGCTATAATCACGGCTTTCACGAGTTTTAATGGCCTTGATGTCCCTATGTTCCACTATCAGTTCTTCATCTCTTCGTTGGTTGAGTCACTGTCAATTACAAGACGCATGTTTTTTCCTGTCTTAAATACCATAAATTTTGACGATATCTTAACATTCTTTCAGAATCCTTCCATTTTCGTTGTGACTATTTATATATTTCGAAAGTCGAATTTACTGTTTAAGGTTTAAACTTTCCCCATTGCCATTGATTTGCTTGGACTTGACTCGCTTTGACTTTGTCATTTTTTTTCCAACCCAGAATAGCAGTTATCTTGTGTGTTCCGACGTCACCTGGACAGGTACCCAAAACATTTTTATTACTATTATGTAAGGAAATATGATGATTACTTCTTGATATAAGTCCTAGATCCTTAAAATGAAAGTTTTCTTGGTAGTCCTAAAGGAATTAATAGTTTAATAAAAAATATATTACCAAAACAAAAAACTTTTTTTTTTTTTTTTTTTTTTAATTGCAATTGTATATTTATTTAGTATTGTTCCATTTAGCCTTAATTTTCTCCATCCTCATATTATCGTAATTTTTTTTCTTACCGTGAAGGTTGGATAAATTATTATTAGTTAACTCTTATCCTTTTCAAATGAGATAAATCCGTAGGTGCCTTTTTTAAATTATGTAACATGAAGGAATATCCATAATTTGAAATTTTAGTCGAATGGGATGAGAGTGGTGAAGATTAATAGTTTAAAAAAGTAATAGAAATGAAAGACGCATTTAACTTTTATTATTTTAGAGGAGAATACAAAATGTCGCTGGTATGAGATTTACAATTATATGAGTACCAGCATCAAAGTTATTGTGGGTTAGAAACACACATCACATCTGTCGTTTTTACTTTATTAAGACATTTGGATATTCGAACTGATTTATCTGCAGACATTACTTTAGATTGAAGGAGAACGTATATTTAGCTTAATAATAATAACAATAATACATTTTTTTTCAGGCGAAATCCGAATTAAGCTCTACGCAAATGCAGAAAATTTTATTAAGTGACAAAACTGTGTGTTGTGTATGTGGCAAAAGATTTACTAACTTCAGTGCTTTCGCGCTACATTCAAATGGGGAAATTTCGCATTTTTATTGTAAAGACCAATGGAATAGAAGATAGAAATGTTTCTACCATAGTTTTTTTTTTATTATCTTTTTTTATATATATATAGAATTTTCTTGTGTTTACTGTTGTTACCTTAATGTCATGTATATACACTTTTATTATGGGTGTATGTTCATTTTTCCATTATATATATATATATATATATATATATATATATATATATATATATATATATATATATATATATATATATATATATATATATATATATATATATATATATATATATATATATATAATTTTGTGCATAAAAAAACATAAAAATTGAATTTCAGGTTTAGTTAATCAAGTGATTTGAAGTTGATTATAGATTGTTCATTACTTTTAGTGTTTTTCTACAACGATTGGTTTTTACTTTAGGTCATATCAGTGGAGGGGCATAGTTTTAATTGAGGTAATGTCATTTTTACCTTTTGGGCCTCTCAATTTACCTTTTTTCTTTGCTTTTCCAGGATTCATTTTTTTTTTTTTTTAAATTTTGAGTGCTATTACTCAATGTATCTGTACTCTGATGTCGTTTAATAGTTTTTCATCATTATGATATTATCCTTTTTGGTATATATATATTATATATATATATATATATATATATATATATATATATATATATATATATATATATATATATATATATATATATATATATATATATATATATATATATATATATATATATTATATATATATATATATATATATATATATATATATATATATATATATATATATATATATATATATATATATATATATATATATATATATATATATATATATATATATATATATATATATATATATATATATATATATATATAATTAATTTTTAAGGTGCATTTTATAGGTTTTTGTACTTTTTTAATTGCCAAATTTGGTGGGAAGATGTCAGTGACTTATATGAAGACTTCCTGAGCCTGAGTTGGGGGGGGGGAGGGATGAAACAAGCTTCAGATCTAAATCAAAGACCGACATAACCCTATTATGATTGAAGATTTTCAAGTTACTGACAGTTGGGAGAATGAGAAAAGGAAGAATGATTGTAACGATCGTAAGTTTGGGGCCATAGAGTTGGACAGAGAGATGATAGGATGGGTCAAAGTTGGAGGAATGTAGCTATATAATTCAAAAAAGTTGGAATGTTTATAATTATTTTTCAACTTTTGAAACATTTTTTGTTCCTAAAAATTAAGAGGGTTGCTGCCACATTTTCCTTAGTATCTCTTTCCTATCTCAAATCCGTCATCCATCTTTTATTTCTTAATACTTTTCCATAATAAAACTTATTTTGTATGTTTGTAATTCCTAGCTTAGTTGTCCAAACTCTCCGCAGTAAAGCACAGCATTTTTATTTTTCTCATTTTTTCTTTTTAATGTTACCATTTTAGGTTAGCGATAGCAATGTCGCGGATATCCGCATCCGTAAAACTTTTAATCTATACATTAGGACAGTTCCAAAGTTCTACATTCTGGTAACTCATAAATATGCTGCAGGAAACATATCATATTTTCTTTAAGCTTCCCTTCGGTATTGGTAATTTGAAAATCTTTACCGTACCTCAATATAAATATCTCGGATATTTGAAGTTGTCTTTACGGTTTTAAAGTTGTTAGGAAAAATTTTTTGCAGATCTTCATCCATGTGTCAAGAATTTTGCATCCGTTGTATCTGATCTTTTGCCTAGTCAAGATAGCATTATAATAGAGTCAAAGCGTATCTTTAATGTTAGTAATGTCTATACTAAATATTTACCATCCAAGTTTTAAAGTCTATTAAATGCACACTTTTGTTGTCGTAACCTCGCTTTAAAAGTTAAAATGGTCATCTGATATATCAAGGAAATCGTTTTATAACAATTTAAAGAATTTAGATTGCATATGAAACTAATTTTCCTTTTTCATTTATGTAAATTAAGTTCATTTGATATTTGTTCCATTCATTCATTCTTCATGCCATACAATTGCAATATTTCGTCTAAATCAAAATGGTAAACTACTTTTTTTTTTTTTTTTGTAAAGACTGTATGTAGAGTGCCTGTTGAGAATGATCGCTTTCAGGATATTTGTGTTAGGAATACAGTTTCAGAACGAAATGTTGTTTTGGGGTATATTTAGAATCTCTAGTTTTCTTTATGCTTTAGTATGTTCAAATCATTTTGTCTGAAGAAAAGATATAAGAAGCAGCAGATCTTTAGATGATAGACCATTGACTTTGCTTCTTCTTCTTCTAGTCTTGATTTACTATATGGTCGTAAGTGACTTCATGTTATTTTTTTGAAAATGATCTAGTGCTTAAGTTGAAAATAATTTTTTTGGCTTGTTTTTACTTTAAATATAGTATTTTTAGACGCTTAAGAATATTGAATGGGAACATTATTTTTCAAGTTAATTTTTGCCTTTACTAAGATGTTATCTTTGTTAATATATTTACTAAATTATTTAAAATTTATCTGTTAGGGTTTTGACATTACCAGAAAAAGATATATTTATATAATATATATAAAATGACCTTGGAGAAAAGGAAGTATGTTAATAATAAATGCTATTTCGAAGTCTATTTAAAAACAAAGTCATATGAACGTATGTTTACTAGAAAGATTTCTTAGATGCGTTGATTTGAAGGTATAGTTTTCCATGGAAATCAGTTACACTAGTTTCTAGTCTGTACGGTAAAATGGTTAGTAAAAAAAATCAGCCAGTCAGAATCGTTAACCTCTATGCTGTTCAAATAGATCCATATCTCTAGATCTGTAGAAGTCTGTTAGTTTGGAAAATATGGATTTATTTAAACGACATTGGAAAAACATTTCTAAATTGGCTGTCAACTGCCATGCAACAGAATTCCTTGGACGACCATACTAGGAATGGTATTAATACTATAGTGATATGACTTTCAGACCTCTATCAGCAAAGTACACGTAGCCAATTTGATACAATTAACATTTTTCAAAACCTTAACGATTATTTTCAGTCTATTTAAAAACTCGTGTGATAGAAAGGTCATATCAATGTATTATTTACTACCATTATATAAATGTATACAATTTTATATTACTTCTGAAACCGTTTGCAATAAATCGGATTCATATGAGCCATACTGCTTGGGATGAGTATATATATATGAGCCATTAGTTTGCATTAAGTATTGCGTAAGTAATATGTGAATAGTTTTCTGATGATTTTGCTGTCTTATGAATTTATAATCTTTAATTTGTTGCAAAAAGAACATTGGAAATCAACTAGTAGCAAAAGTGGTGACTCTTTGATGGATGTTAAAGTAGTTTCACAGGACTCGGGCATTCGTTTATAATCAAAATTATTATTGGTGATACGGGAATATCTAAAATACTTTCTAATGATCTATGAAAAACTAGTTTTTACTTATTGGCACAAAACAAGTCAGGTTCCACAGGCAAGACTTAAATTCTTCAAGACCGGAAAAGTACTTTAGACTGAAGTTAGAATGGTGATGTTATTTTCCAGTTATTGAAGGCCTTGTTCGTCAAATACTAAGAAATTTTCAGATGTTTTGAGTTCGTTGAAAATTTAATACCCAAATAAGGAGTGTTAAATTTATCATCAAGTGGTACCTGGCTAAACGTCAAAACCTCACATTCTGGCAGCTTCGTCTTAACATTTCTTCTTGCCAAAAACGCAATTGGTACTCAGAAGAAAATATTTCAAGATATAAGAAACTAATTAAGAAAATGTGTTTGAGCTGCTTCAGTGGTAAGAGCAAATAAAAATGCACTTCAGAAAGGTACTTAGGTTAGGATTTACTTTTGGTAAGTTCTGTATTGCAATTCTCCAGGGTTTTTTATATATATATTATATATATATATATATATATATATATATATATATATATATATATATATATATATATATATATATATATATATATATATATATATATATATATATATATATATATATATATATATATAAAATACTAGTATATATATATTTAAATTTTTATATTTTTCTAAAATGAGTATTTTTATTCAATAAAATGTTGAAAGTTACGATCTCATAATTTAATTCTCCACTAAATATATTTGTCGGGGAACCGTTTGCATTTTATTTAGCAATTTTTAACTCTTATCAGCCTTGTATGCTGTTGACCTATTTTTTGGTTTCGATATATTATATATATATATATATATATATATATATATATATATATATATATATATATATATATATATATATATATATATATATATATATATATATATATATATATATATATATATATATATATATATTATATATATATATATCTTTTTTTCGGTGAATCCTTGCTGTCACGTTGGACATATCGAAAGCTTTCGTTAGAGTCTGGCTCAAGCTTTGATTTCCAAACTTCCCTCTTTCGGAATCTATAATTCTCTAATTTTCTTTCTGGTCGTTCTATAGCAGCTGTTGTAAACGGCCACAGTTTTCCTATAAATCTATTATTAGTTGTGCTCCTCAATTATCTGTCCTATCCCCAACACTTTAACTGCTTTTCATTAATGACCTCCTCTCTATTACTTTATCTCCTTTCCACTCCTATGCCGATGACTCCTCCCTTCATTACTCTTTCAGTTTGAACGATATCCCTCCCAACAGCATTTAATAGACGCAAGGAGGGTAGCCTTGAAGCATAACCTCTGATTTATCTCGTATTTCAAATTAGGGCAGAGAAAACATGGTCGTTTTCAATGACTCAAAAACTCAATTTCTCCATCTCTCTACTAGACACAATCATCCACACAACTATGATATCTTCTTTGAAAACACTCAACTCAAACCTTCATCTCCTTAATATTCTTGGTGTTTCCTTTTCTCGTGATCTTTCTTGGAAAGAAAGGTCATATGTGACCATAATTTGTCTTGATCCCAGACCAGCATGCTGAAATAAACCTTTCACAAATTTTCTACGTTCATGTGATTTTCTATTTTGTTTATTATTCAAAATATACTAGAAGAAATATAAACTTAATCTTAACGTCTACAACAAATAAAAATAAATCTTTAAAAGCATTATTTCAGCGGAATAAAACAATATGAAATAAAAATAAAATAATTTACATTCTATAAATAAAGATTTGCCGTATTTTTACATTTGGTGATGAGAGAACAGCGAATTCTAACACCGTTGCTGAAGAGTGAAGACAAAGTATTCTTAATGAAGATCACCACATCTGAAATGCCTTAAACTTTGATGCACATTAGGATGATACTATTTATACAACAAATTGGTTCTATAAAAGTGTCTAACCAACATCATTAACACTATGAATGAATAAAAGTAGCAAGAAAAACATGATAATAAAACCACAAATGCTTTCAAAATTACTTTAGTTGAAAATAACATCTTATAATACATATATATATATATAATAACAAGAGATACTAATAGTCTTGAGGAAGAAAACACGTCGACATTGCGTCTAACCCTAAATACCATAAAAAAATATTATAAATATTTTAAATTTAAAAAAAAAAAAAAAAAAAAAAAAAAAAAAAAAAAATTTTAATAGAAACAAAGGCGGAACATTGAGCAGAAAAAATTATTCAATTTAACTTCACATATGCATTTATAATAAATAATAATAATAATATCTAATGACATTTCAATATATATATATATATATATATATATATATATAATATATATATATATATATATATATATAATATATATATATATATATATATATATATATATATATATATATATATATATATATATATATATATATATATATATATATATATATAAATAAACAAAACAGAATAAAGCTAAAAGAACTTGCTATTAAGAAGTATATCATTAGTTTCAGCTTTAAAAATACAAAAAAGAAAACTTAGTTTTTTTCTCTCCTTCCAAATATTACTTCAAATTATTTTTTGAAGTTTCAAACATATTTCCCAAGTAACATTTTTTAGAAAATATACACTCTATGTACAATATATATATATATATATATATATATATATATATATATATATATATATATATATATATATATATATATATATATATATATATATATATATATATATATATATATATATATATATATATATATATATATATATATATATATATATATATATATATATATATATGTAGAAGTTACGACAATTTCTAATAGAAGAAAGTAAATCAAACTAAAGTATGTCAATTAAAAAAAAAAAATGCATAGCAGAAAACCTGTTAAAATCGTAAGGTGGAAATTTACGAGCGGAGAAGCAAAATAATTATTTTACATAAAAAAGCACCATGTTTACATGGGCAAGAAGGAAGACTTCATATATATATATATATATATATATATATATATATATATATATATATATATATATATATATATATATATATATATATATATATATATATATATATATATATATATATATATATATATATATATATATATATATATAGACTAGATTACGACTTTTCTAAGATTTCTTCATGGTTCTGTATGATAGACAAGCATATTTAATAAGCTAAAATTGGCTTTGGTTGCATATAAGAGTGTGAAAGATGTTGAAGTTGAAGTAGTGCATAAAAATTAGGGTGAAAGATGATGTGGAGATGGTAATAGTAGTGTATAAATATTACATTTCAAGAAATGTTCCTGAATATGTTTTAAAAGAATTAGATTTTTCTATTATAACAAATTTATAGTTTTTGTCTAAATAGAAGTTGCATAAAAACTTTGTCAATATAAATTTACTTCATAAAACTGCGCCTCTTATCCTATGTAGTCTTTTTTTTTTTTACAAGAAAAATAAATAAACGAAAAAAAAAAAAGATAAGCTCGACCCTCGCGGAATCGCGCCAATCCCTCAAACTTGTCAAATAAATATTAAGTGCAAAAGCAACGCTTCCAGTCAATACGTCCCATACAATATCCTACTTCAATTTATAAGTAGAATAAATCTTAAATTAAAAAGAAACATTTTAAGATCGCTTTCAATTTGTATATTATACACTTATTTTAATAAGTTAAATTAATATTTAAAATTTGATTTAAAATTATAAAATAACATGTAAAAATCCACCCTCCTTCCCCCCCCCCCCCAAAAAAAAAACGCTGATACAGTGAAAAAGTTTACAAACACTTATTGCATATATGAAGCTTAAACTGCAAATACCATATTCAATTATTTTCATACATTATCAAAACTATATATATATATATATATATATATATATATATATATATATATATATATATATATATATATATATATATATATATATATATATATATATATATATATATATATATATATATATATATATATATATATATATATATATATATATATATATATATATATATATATATATATATATATATATATATATATATATATTATATATATATATATATATAATTATTGTATAATATTTTAAATGTGTCTGTATAAAAGCAAGCAAAATAACTGTTAAATATAAAAAAATTTAACTTTTTTTTCTGTTTCAAAAGTACAAGAAATATAACAAGTAAATTATTTTTCCAAACAATATTTCGAAGTGGATCTTTCTCTTTTTTTTTTTCTTTTTGCTTTTTTTTTTTTTTTTTTTTTTTTTTTTTTTTAAATATTTTTGCAATTCTCAATATCTTAATATTTAATATTAAAATGAACATTTTTTTCAAATATTGTCAGTAATCTTCTATGTAAGCAATATATATATATATATATATATATATATATATATATATATATATATATATATATATATATATATATATATATATATATATATATATATATATATATATATATATATATATATATATATATATAATATGACTATTAAAAAAAAAATGGTGTATAAAAGTCAAAACCCAAAATATTCATACGTGATATAAACTCTATCTATATAAATAAGCCATCAAAATTAATATATTTTACAAATATAAAAATGAAGAAATTGGTATTCTTAAAAAGTTCTTCTAACATATTATTTAATATAAAATACAGTAACGAACGCAAGCAATTATAAATGGAAATAAACCTTAGGACTGAAATATGTCTATTGAATAACTAGAAACTCAACCTGTTAAACACTACTAATGTCCCTTAAAAAAATAAAAATAAATAAATAGAAAAATTAATATATACTGAACAAAATACAAAAATCAACACTAGTTTTTTTTATAAGTCATGAAAAGAGACCTTCCTGAAAATACCACGCCACAAACTGTACAGACAAACTACTTCCAAACTAGATAAAAAATCACTGAAAATGTATAACTATGGTGCGAAAAACAAATCGAAAATATGCCTAAAATATTTATTAAAAAAAAAAAAAAAAGGTTAAAAATGATATCCTACTCTTATCTTTGAAGGATTTAACATAATTCCGTACTACTACCGAAACCAAAGTTTATGAAGGATATTTCACTTTTTCATATAATATTTAAAAAAAAAAAATCTTCAAACTAAAAATAAAATTTAAGTAAATAAATTTTTTTTCATTTAGAAAGGGTAGTTTATTACTTAATTTTCATGTTCATAGACAAAAAAAATTTTACTTTAAAAGTTGAAAAAAAAATCTCATTCACATGATTTTTAACAAATATTTTTTCCTATTAATATGTTTGAAATTGAGAAAAAAAAAAAAAGGGGGGGAATGGGGAGGAATCCTCTACAATTTCAATTAGAAGAATCCCCAAGCGCGTACTCCCTTTTAATAAAGTACAATTAAAATTTCCTTCTAAAATTAGAAATTTGCATACAGTCTCTAATAATAATCATAATAATAATAATTACCTTAGGCTAACATTAAAGTCATAGCTTGTGACACATTTTCTGCTTTATCCCTCCAATGGTTCTCCACCCCAAGAGGCAACAACTTTCATCCTCAGCTCAACACAACAGACAACAAATTTTAAATAAACAAAATGTGCCACAAAATTTGGCTCCCACGGCATCGTCGTGGTGTAGTGGCAAAATTAGTTTAAAATAGTTCGTTCAAGTAACGCCCCAGTATGGTAAAACAAACTCTACATTTTATTCATTATTTAAGAAGCTATAAAATTAACGTTATATATATATATATATATATATATATATATATATATATATATATATATATATATATATATATATATATATATATATATATATATATATATATATATATATATATATATATATATATATATATATATATATATATATATATATATATATATATATATATATATATATATATATATATATATATTATATATAATGTTCTTTGAGACTTGCTTACATAAAAATTACAATAAGGTACAAGAGACAACCTTCGTAAAATACATTGTAATAACCACAGAAGGGTGACCAAAAATTCCCATAAAAAAATTAAGAAATTTACCAAATTTTCCCAAAAGACCCTTTGGGCAATTTTGAAGATTATAAAAGAAATATCCTAAAACATTTCATGTGTATTCATCCTTTTGTACATAAGGTATGAATGACTTTTTCATAGTAAATTAAATTTTTTAGATTTTGTGAAAATTTTAAAGCAAATTCGAAAGTTTGATATTTTTCATTAAATAAAATAAAATATCCATTTAAAATATCCTTTTTCAAAAAAAAAAAAAAAAAAAAAATATTTTTTTTAATTTTTAAAATTTTAGTTAAAATCAACATTAAAAATGTAAATTATTATTTTTATAATTGTTATTCATTTTAAAGCATACGATTTTTGTTTACAGAACTTTTGTAACTGGAAAAATGAATAAAGGTTAAAAGATTAAAGATTATTATTATTATTTATTACTTTATTATTATTATTTTCAAAGTTGATTGAAAAGGCTTAAATCAGTGATGAGTGGCATTTAATTTCAAATATTAAAGAAGTGACAATGATAGAGCAACAATAACATTCGCTTCCAACATTGTTTTCAATTTCGAAAATGAATAATAATAATAATAATAATAATAATAATAATAATAATAATAATAATAATAATAAAAATAATAATAATAATAATAGATTATGAGAATTTAGCAATCTTTATGAAATATTTAATTTACTTTTTGTGGTGATTTTAGTTTTATGCCTCATATTTTGGTCTATTTTGTTGTTTTTTTGGTCATTTGGGGGAGAAATCTTTACAGTAATTGAAGGGGAGGGAGGAGAGGGGGGAGAGGAAGCAGAAATCACACATCTAAGATGGGATTACAAAGTATAGTTTCTTTATCTTTTTTTTTTTTACTTAATTCATCACTTTTTCTATTTGGGATGGGGATAGAGTAAATAGAATTAGAATGAGACTTCTATTTGATATTTCAAACATTATGTGCACATTTATGAACATATACATGTACACGATTTCATTTTTTTTTTTAAATTGTCTTTTCGAAAATTAAAACAAGTGGAAAAGTGAAGTTTTATATTAATAAATAGAAAACGCAGTGAACCAAACAGGGGAAAGAGAGAAGAAATGGACTAGATCCAGTTGAGTGAGGTGGTGACTTCCTAACAATCTTGAAGATTTTGGTTTATAAAATTGAATGTGGATATATGAGGAATGGCAAATAAGCATTTAAAATTTATAGAACGTTCTATTTTTTTCTTTTAAAACTTAAAAAAGAGCAGCAAAATTCAATAAAATTTTGGTATTAACTTTTAATGCTAGAGACTGCCAAGATTTGATAAGAAAATCAGTCGTAAGGTGTTGTGTAAAGTCATATGGTGAAATTTTGGGGTATTCTGTAAAATATCTGAGGCTGGTAGTGTGTTTTGTCTGTATTAAATATGTGAATAGTGAGACAAAACAAAACAAAATCACCAATGATTACAAGATCTTAATCAACATTTATGTATTTGAAAATTATTTATTTTGAGTTTTATTTTGTTGGCATATGCAGCTTGGGAAGGGAGAGATATTTTTAGTTTTGTTGGATACTTTTGTTAACTACAATAATTACAATTTACCAAATGTTGTGCATATTTTTTTCTGACTTTTTTTTTAAAATTTATATATATATGAGGACTTTAGATCTACCACTGATATCTATTTTATTTTTTATTTGCTTTAAACTATGGGAAATTTTTTTAAATAAACGGAAAACTAAATTTGCCGTATTTCAATCC
>SEYY01001216.1:143724-193724 GCA_009176605.1 Armadillidium nasatum
TATGGTCTAACTAACAGTCACTTAAGCTTTATGAGTAAAATTATTTATATATCCTTAATTTGTCGAACTAATATAAATTAATCACTCATAACAACATAACATACTAGGGAAATAAGAAAATGAATAAGAAAGTTGTACTACCTGAAACAGCTATAAATATATAAATCATATAATTATTTTCAAATAAAATTATCTGTATATACATTGATTGACGAATATTTGCCATCAAAATATTAAGTCTATCAGTGTTCACTTTAGTTATTATTGAATCTTCACTCAGTCTGGAATTATCATTGAAATATCAAAAGGAACAATGGTATTAAACGAGATATCTAAACATACATAAAAAGTATGGAATCGCAATGCTGTTATGGTTATCCAGTTATAGGTTTGTTTTGACAAAAATGTATTTAGTGGGCAAGTCTATCTATAGATCTCAGGTGTGTGTAAAAAGGCAAAGTTTCCTGTATTTGAACTATGTCGCTTTTTACAGACAATATAAAATCAAAATCAAACAATTTTATATTAAGTTTTTTGAAACAGGTTTGTTCATTTATAAATGAAGTGAAATGAATTATATTTAAGATAAACTGATTCTTACATTTTGGTTTTAAGACTTCAATATATCTTTATGGCGACTATATAACCTGTTTCTTAATAACATATGGAGAGGATCTTTGTCTTTAGGTTACATTCGACGAAGAACTTACAAACAGATAGCAGAGTACCATACGGGACCCCTCTATTTATAAATTTAGGGAGAGCTTAATCAATAATAAAATAAATAAATTATCAAACAAATTTTTCTTCAAATTCAATTAACAATAACAATCTTTATGTAAATATTTAATTTCAGAGTGCCTGTGTTTGACAAAGGAGGGTAAAAAAAGCATTACTGAGTTTAGTACAAAAATTGCTTTAGAACAAATAACTAAAGCTCATAATTCTAAACGCTTATTACTTATATTATATTATATTATCATTTTTAATCTATATATATTATTATAATATTTCATAAAAAATTATTTACATACTGAGATTATACAATAGTAAAGTAAACTTTCTTGGAGGAATTGAAGTTCTAGGACATATTATTAGTAATATTACAAATGTTATATTTAATAATATAAATTGATTAATCAGCTATCTGGTTCGATTGTGATTGTACATTGTTAAGTCTCCATATATTATTACAGTGCTCTTGTGACTTAATTCTCCTATATGGGAGTAAATTTCTCTTCTGGTGACAGTCCCTACAATTGTCTTCCTTTTTAATCAATAACTATTAGTATAGCCCAACTTGGTCCAATAATGCTGCACATGATTAAGTAACATTATAATAATAAATCAAATAAGATTACCTCAATATTAACATCAACACACTATTCACTAAAAATACATTAAACATACATTTACACTATTCGATTGTAGTAATCGTGATTATATATATAATTTTAGGTCGCATAGTGCAGTATTAAACTTATATATTCTTTGTACGAATATTTAATATATATTCACTATTTGAGAAGAGATAATAATAATATATATATATATATTATATAGTATATGTGAAAATGTCATTATTTGTGTAAAGTTCTCGATATAAAGGGAGATTTAAGGTCAATGACGATACAGTGTTTCACACCTTTGTATCTCCCTAAAGGAGTATGAAGCCAGCCAATACCAAAATTGATATTATTGTTAGAATTGGAGGTACTAAGTGTAATACCACAGTTAGGTCATTTCTAACAATATAATTTTGATAAAGTATATTGTATTAACCTAGGCGTTATATAATAATGATCAATACTTGATAAATCACGTTGCCTCTCCAATGAAAAGGAAAAACTGATAATCTAACCTGTAGAAAGATAGACCTGGCTACTGACAGATGAAGTTTTAGGATAACCAATTAGATTACTTAATTAAATAATATGAATATTACACGTGCAATAAAATGATATTTTAACTCATTATTAATCTATGTATAGTTAATATTATTAAGAATATATATTACTGATTATACATATTAGTTATTGATTATTATAATTTATTATCCATGTAATATAATAATTAATTAATTATAATATTTAAATAATATATATATAATTTAATTTTATCATCCAGCGAAATATACGATTCAATTCACAAAAATAAAAGTAGAGACATCTGTTAAGAAATAATCAAACTCAATCCAAGACGGTTCGGCTAAGCGCCGAGAAAAACATAGAACTGTTCCCATCGCTGCTTCATGAGAAAATATTCTTGATTTATTAATTGTTCAAATATGTACTAAAATAGCTCCCTTCTTCCTATGAGCCCGTATAAAAGGATAAATGCTGATGCTGAATTCCAGCTAACCGAATGAAAAGAGCAGAGCAATAATAAAGTTACCCTGAATCGGATTCATGTAAAACAATCAGTTCCTGTATATGTAGTCACCAATTAAAAGATGGGTACAACCCGTGTTATCAATAAAATGAACCATGATATAAATATTTAACATAAGATATAGATAATATATAAATATATATATATATAATAATACATAAATTATTTAATTATCACTAATATACCTATATATATATATATAATAGCAGAATATATAACTAAATATAACCAATGTCTATACTATTGAGAAACAAGCTCCATGTGAACTTTAGGGGTTGCGAGGTAGTCCATTTGACATTAGTAGGTGCTGTATATATGATGGGTCGATCTTCGTAGATGTCTATATCTACGCTCCTTACTAATCTCGACGGGGTAGTAAGTGATAATATCATTGGTAAATGGTCTGTCTGTATTTGTCCTATGTGATGCCAACAAGAGAAACGCCTTACTGCATAACTCTGTTTTGTCCTTTCTTACTTCGGGAATACCTATTCATCACTCTTTTTCTGATCCTGGCAGCTGTATCAAACCACTACACCTCACATTAAAATAAGAAACAATATAACGAACCTAAAAATAACAGATTATTTCTTAAAAAGTATTTAATCAATTAGTTACCAATCGTTTATAAGAAGAATTAGTAACATCAATAATTAGTGTCGCATAGACTAAAAAATATGAAACAGTATAATAAATACATTTATTACATATTTAATAAATAATATCTATGTACTTAATATAAAATAAATAAATCTAATTATGACATATCTAAATTAGATAACATATCAAATATAAACATTTAACTACGTAGTCTATAATAAATAATGTAAAATGCTAAAAATATATTAGATCTAACATGACATAGATATAATAATGAACAATGCTCAAACTGTAAGAATTCTTGTGAAGGCTATGTAAAGTAATTAAATTATAATTGAAAGATTGCTAACATACGCTCTTATAGAAAATACAAAAACCACACAAGAATACAAAGAATCCAGAAAGAATAGAAGAAGAATGTTATACAAGAAAATTACATATAATTAAAAAAATCTAATAATATACTCCCTCCTCCCAGAGATTAATACATACATAAACATATCATATGATAATTATATTATATTATATTATTAAGTCATAATGTTAATTCACTAGAAATCCATAAAAATACTTAGCTCATAAGAGTAAAATCTGTCAAATGAAGCAATATTGATCTGCTAGAAGACAGACAGACACATTACCGTGATTGGCTACTAGAAGCAGTTTAAGACGTAACAGATTACGGTAATATAAACTGGCTAGATCTCATATAAAATATTACTTCTTAACAAAAATTAAAATCACCTTTAAGTTTCTATGATCATGTCAACGTGCATAAGCACTATAAGCATCGCGGACTAAATATTATTGATTTTCATTGTCATAAACGTTGCCCAGTATGATAGAACACTGAATCTAGTTATGCAACCACCAATTGGTAATAGTAGAGCTACTCATTATATAATAAGATTAAATCAAAATGAAATAAACATTGTGAAGAAAACTTTACAAAAATTAATACTACACTATTATATAATATATAATCCTTATCAACAATCATATTATAATTATATAAATAATAATAATAATTAAAAAAAAAAATTAAGAATAAACTAATAAGATAAAGTACAATAAAGGTAAAAAAAATTTTGAAAATTGGAAGACAAATTATTATATAATATTAATATTTTATTATTAAACATGCTCCAAGAACGACAAATTAATAGAAGAAAGAACTATATATATATGACGAATACCCGTTATTACCTTTATGCTCAGAATGGCTTTAAATAATCTTGAGTAAGTGCTCTTAATAAACACTATTGTGTGCTTAACTCAACCCTAATATTTCTTCTGGGCTAAAAGTTAAATGCTAAATATAATGACCAATATAGATAAATATAAAATCAATTGATATTAAGTATGATATATATTATAATAAGACTAATGTATAGTTATTATATTAGTATAAGCTATAATATCGAATAATATATATATATATTTATAATTAATAATATATATAATAAAATATAATATTAATATCCTATAATCTAATATCAATGTAAATAATACTATCACTATCCATTACAGCTGCACATGATCGAGTCCATCATGTTTAGGACTATGGATCTTAAATTTCATATAATATGAGTATACTTAATAGTCTATGCTATAGATATATATAATAATAATAATTTATAAAATAAATTATAATATAATAAAATAATAATAATAATAATAATAACAGAATTAAAGATAGCTAGTGCCAAAACTAAAACCCCAAAAACTGCTTTGAAGCCCATCACATGATTTCTACAAAGCCATGAAAACAGAAGTAAAAACATGTAACAAAAAATTTCCTTCTGAACAAATAAAATATTTTGACCACCTCCTATTTCAGAAAAAAAAAAAAAAAAAAAAAAGCAACAAGAAAATTTTGACATTTAAAAATGAATGAAATAAAATTTGTAGTTTGCAAAAGAGTGCACATAAACCTTATTAACAAAGATGGCTGCAATTAAAAGCGCTGACAATCAACAATGCCTCTAATTATAATAATATATATATATATATATATTATATATATATATATATATATATATATATTATATATATATATATATATATATATTATATATATATATATATATATATATATATATATATATAAGTAAATGAAATACAACATACTGTGAGGTATATCTTTGTTCAGCTTCCCAAGCACTAGCATCAATGTGCCCCCTGCAAAAATTACTCATCATAATACGCTACATCTGCCTTCAATAATAATAATAATAATAATAATAATAATGATAATAATAATTATTATATTATTATGCATATATATATATATATAATATAAAAATAACTGTCATGCCCTTGGCTTTCAAACCATTGAACTCTCCACTCCCTCTCCAGAATGCTGGGGTAGACCAAGCGCAAATCAAAGTTATGATAGAAATTCATGCGACTACACTTACATTTATAATTATTCACAAGCAATCACAGAAAATCATCTTTGGAAAACAAAATTACTTAACATTTACTGTATGCTGTACAATACTATTTTCTATTATATATATATATATATATATATATATATATATATATATATATATATATTATATATATATATATATATATATATATATATATATATATATATATATATAATATCTTATTTAAAAACGAATGTACTATTATTTACTTTAAGAAAAAAATAATTGTGTATTTTGTTCGTGGGTGTAGTTGATCAGCTGCAGGAAGAAAAGGAGAGGGTTATTCAGAGAGACATAAAAGTTGCATAAGCTCTTGTTGCAAAGGAAAAAATATATATATATATATATATATATATATATATAATATATATATATATATATATATATATATATATAATATATATATATATATATATATATATATATATATATATATATATATAATATTATATATATATATATATATAATTATTAGGGATGGAGCGGTACTAAAATTTTAATTGATACCGATACCAGTAATTTTAAACCACGCGATACCGAGTACTCATATGATACCTCTAAAATTTACTGATAGCAATATTTTTTACCGAATTCATGACGGTTGTAACAAGATTGAAAATATTCAATTAACAAACTTTAGGTTTTCTGTTATCCCTAATAATTATATACATACCCACTCAATCTTGTGAAATGTGACTCATTTCTATAATAATAATAATAATAATAATAATAATAATAATAATAATAATAATAATAATAATAATAATAATAATAATAATAATAATAATAATAATAATAATAATAATAATAATAATAATAATAATAATAATAATAATAATAATTAATAAAATAAATGTACAAACTTCAGTCAAAGAGCAGCTATCTTTCTACAGAAATTATCAGTTTCCTTTCATGCAAGATTTCAGTATTGGTCATTTTATACCAGTAATACCAATACTTATAAAAAAATATATATACCTATACCCAATTAAAAAAAAAAAAAAAAAAAAATAATATATAAATATATATATATATATATATATATATATATATATATATATATATATATATATATATATATATATATATATATATATATATATATATATATATATATATATATATATATATATATATATATATATATATATATATATATTATTATTATTATTATTACTTAAATCATGTGCGCATATTTGCCAAAGTTGCTATAAGTAGTTAAAAAGTGAAAAGAGACTTGTCAACCAGAAGGAATTCTCCCAAAGAATTAAAGTCATCACAGAAAATAAGACTTACATGTACACACACGAACATAATACACAATTATATTATTACTATGATTGTCCTAGACTTTCCTCCAAGAAGTCTTACTTCAATAAGTAATTCTCGTAATGATAATAATAATAATAATAATAATAATAATAATAATAATAATAATAATAATAATAATAATAATAATAATAATAAGTAAAAGCTTTTATGTTAAAATGTAAACTCATGAATGTCCCTTTCGAAGGCACTTATAAATAAAATTTATTTTAAATTATTTAAGAATTTTATTTATTTATTTTTATTTATTGATTAAGCTCTCTTAAAAAGGTCCCGTACCTGCTTCTGAGTTCTTCGTCAATGTACTGCAAAAGACTCCTGTTAACAAGACAGGTAAAGGCATTAAAGTTTTAAGCTTAAAAACAAATACATTTTTTAAAATCATTAACTTCCTTTAAATGAACAAAACCTTCAAAACTTAAAAAATTTATTTTGATTTTAAATTCTGTAAAAAAGCGAAGTCAAAAAACAGAACTGCCTTTACAAATGAGACTAAAAAAGCCACACATTTGTCAAAACAAACCAAACTGTACCATAACAGCATTGCGCCATATTTTGTAGTTTGTACTGTAATACCAGTCTTGATATTTAAAGTTTCCCAGACTGTGATCAATACTAAAATGAAACTAGACTTAACTGATGGCAAAATCAGACATTATATAGAAATTTTATTGAATATTTCTGTATTATTAAAGACAGAGTCACAATTTATATTATTCGCTGATGTATGTTGTTAAAATGTGTTTATAATAGTTGCAAAAGATAAAAATAAAATTATTTAAGCTTAGTCAGAGTAAGCCATTGCAATTATGTTGTGAACACAAGATCTAGAAGAGACAACTGACCAAAACTGAAGTACAGCTCTTTTAATGGTAAAAATTTAAGCACAATATACTTAGCAGTTAAATAGCCATAAAAAAGATTAAAGGTAATATACATCTTTCATTGCTACTTTCAGCTATTAACAAAGCAAATATAATTAACTATGCACTAGTAATAAGTTTTAAACTACGGAACAACTGCAAAGTGGTGAACTAAAAAAAAAAAACATTCACCAGAAAAATAAGAACACGTAACTTCCTTCAAAATAAAAATATTTATGCTCCTTCCAATCCATTTTCATTGCAAACATATCATACACATTAACATGGTTACAAGATCGCAAGAAACTGATCCCCAAATTTCTTTGACAAGAACTTCCAAAAAGTTGTCAATTGTTGTAACAAAGAGATTGTCTAAGTTTCAGCTCAATCGGATAATGTTAAGACCTGCCTCATCAGGTTTAAAGTATTTTTTTTTTCCTTTTTTTTTAAAAAAATCGGGTGTTTTCCACTATAAAATTAGAATGCTTTATCCTAGAAGCATTTTTATAAGTTTTGTGGAGAATGTTGCTGGCTTCATTTTTCACTCCCACAACTTGTTTGATAAACATACAGATCGGGAGATATTTGCCTTTTTCAAGGACTAGACCCAGAAAATCAATTTTTTCAAAAAAATTAAAATTTTGCTATAAATGTGATAAAATTATTGTATCTTTATTAAACCAGAGGGCAATAAAATGTTTTAACATTGCAAAGTTGGTAATTCTAATATTTGTCATGAAAAGAGAAAAAACTAAAAAAGTTTTTTATCCTTACAAAGCCTCATTTTTTTTGTTCTTTTCTTTTTTGAGTTTCACCTTTCTCTATATTTAAGATATAACAATTTGTTACATCCAACAAACTATTTTGACTTAACCTAACCTTGACTATAAGGGTAAATGCAGGCTAACGGCCAGTAAATAGGCCTAACACAATCATACTACTGTTAATGCAATATGTAAATAAATAAATACTAAATCTTTACATCGCAATAAACAAACAATAAAAATTTAAAAAATCAAATTCATATTTTTCTTTACCTAATTATCTGATAATATTACCAACTATTCCATTACTGATTTTTTTATTGACCCCTAGAATACCAAAGGCCTAAATTATTTTTAACCATGCTATTGTTGTTTGTTGAATTCTTTGCAAACATATTAATAAGTGTAAGTTGAGGCAGAAAGACAAGATTTTTCTGATTGGATATATGTCCCATCAAATTACTGGCAGTAAGTTGCTTTACAATCGTCGTTTTATGCAGTTTATTTTACAATAAACAAAGTTAAACTAGAAACCAGAGATGCTGCAAGGCTCATAATCCAGAAAGTTATACTTTTTTGGCATAAAGATAAGATACGTACCAAACATTTGACAAAAAAAAAATTTTTTCACAATGCGTGGACAATACTGCCAAAAAAAAAAAAGCAACCACAAGCATAAGTCAAGCTCAAAGAAAGAAAGTGGAAATTTCTAAGTCAAGCTTTGATGACCTGTTTGATATTGGAAATAAAGATGTAATGAAGAACACAAATTAAGACAGTTTTTGCTCCTTCACAGACAAAAGGGACATGCTGGCTGAATGGGAGGAGTTGATATTAAATTCCTACGAGCAAAAAAGCATCTAAGACGGTCAGACTGGAAAAATCAAAACTGAAACATATGTAAGCTTAGATTGTAGTTTAAATGCAGTGGTTAGTATCTATCTGGATCTATTTTGTTGTATCTACCTAGTGTTTCTAATAATTTCTTTCCATTGTTTTCTTGATGATGAAGATCTAGAAATCAAATTTTTAAACACAAGTAGTGCTTCAGAAAAAGAGGAATCACATAGAAGATAAGGATCATGAGGACTTGACACATCAAAACTAAAGAGAGTACTGATGAGGAAGTCAAAATATTATCACAGAGAAGTTGGCAGTATTGTTAGATAGATGTAATATTTTGGATAGAGACGCAGTTAGGATTGTTTCAGTTATTGCCGAAGCATTGGGGCAAGATTCAAAGTAGTTAGCAATCAGAAGGTCTACTGTATGAGTCTGCAGTCAGAAATTTGAGGGGAAAGAGTACAAATTATTAAAAAATAAATAAGTTTGAGAATTCAGATTCACAAGGTGCTCTCCTCCTATATTGGGATGGGAAATTGCTCCCAGATATATTGAATAAAGAAAATGTAGAGAGGTTGGCAGTTTTGATAAGTTGTGGTGTTGATAGTAGTTCCTCATTTTAAAAATAATGAGGGATGTACTCAGGCAAAAGCGTTTTTTTTTTCTGAAATGGAAAAATGGGGGCAGTAGAAAAAATAGAAGCAATATGTTTTGACACTACTGCTGTCAATACCAGTCATTTGAAAATAACCTGTGTTTTATTGGAACAATTACTTGAAAACGATCTTTGATACTTGCATGTCACCATCACATTTAAGAAGTAATATTGAAGGCAATTTCTGATTGCAAAATGGGTTCAACTAATGACCCTCAGCCTGACATTTTTAAAAGATTTCAGACAGGGTAGTACAAAATTATATATATATATATATATATATATATATATATATATATATATATATATATATATATATATATATATATATATATATATATATATATATATATATATATATATATATATATATATATATATATATATATATATATATTATATATATTGATGATGAACAGGTAAAATTTAAAATAAATGTAAATGATCTCAAACTGATTTCTAGTTTTCTCTGTACAATTACAAAAACCACAGCATTAGTCCAGAGATTATAAAGAAATTTTACAATTGTTTTTGATATTTTTAGGTCGTGTTGCTCCAGAAAACATTTCTTTCAGAGCACCAGGGGATGGCAAAAGCCATTTACTCCCTAAAAATTTTCATTTTCTTCAATCAATTTCTTTATGTGACTCCGAGATGATGTCATCAGAAGTATTTTTTTTATTCATAATTAATGTTTATGTCAAAGTTTGGCTTAATGTTCCTAAAGATACATTGTACCCCAATCAAGATTTACATGTTTAAAACTTTAATTATTTAAGCAAAGAGCTGGCACTGTCTAAACTTATAAATCATTTGTGGTATTTGAACCCAGAGTGAGTTGCTTTCACATTTTTTTGATAAAACTTTAGACAAGCCAATCAAAATAAACATTGCTGCAAAATTATTCTCTTGAGAAAAACAATGATGATGATGATGAGCTAAGCATGCTCATTGAGCTTTAGGAATAAAACATACAAGACAATAGAATAGTTAAAGCCAAAATCGTTTCAAAAGATGCTTAATTTTTTTTTTTTTTTTTGACAAAGAAGTTGATTACTTTATAACACCACAAACATTCAACTTCTTCAAAAGGTTCAACATTTTAACACATTTCTTACATTCCAATTCAGATGTTTGGAATGAAGACCTGGATTTCTTGAAAGGACAGGGAATTGTCAAACATTTTTGGTTGTAAACAACACACCTGAAAGGAGTGTCAAATTAATGCAAGACTGCAATGCGAGCATAACAAAAGATGAAGAGCAGATGCAGTATATTTTGCAAGTGGTTCCTGAATGTCGAAAATTATTCCCAGACACATTGAAATGTACCTTCTCAAAACTTCTAAAACCTACTTTGTAGTGAGTAAATTTGACAAATCTACCTAGCAATTCGACCAACCTACCTATTATTATTGATTTATATATTATTATTATTTTATAATTAATATTTAATTTAGACATAAAACCTGTTCTGGAGTTCCTACATGCTATTTTTGAAGATTATTTTCGTAATAATTAAGTTCAGTGTTTTAAATTCATTGTGGTTTGGTTATAAATAATTGGTTCGTTTGTCAATATTTTCCTTCTTCTCTCTCCTCCTCCCCTTCTATCCCACTTCTTCCATTCACCTACCTGGTTGAAAATCTATTTTTTTAAAAGTATCTTATTTGAACTCTCTTGATGATAAATAATTTAAAATTTTTAGAAAAACCTTTAAATTTTTTTTATCTACTTGACTCTCCCGGTGCAGAGCAGAACTGGTCTTCGAAAAACCCCAAATATCTTCCAATCTGTACGTTTGTCAAACAAGTTGTGGGAGTGAAAATTGAAGCCATGAACATTCTCTACAAAACATTTTTTTTTTTTAAATGTTCCTAGGATAAACTGTTCTAATTTTATAATGGAAAACCTCCAATTTTTTTTAATAAAAAAAAAAAGCAGTTTTAAATATTTGAGGGCAGATGAGGCAGGTCTTAATGTTATATAATCGAGCTGAAACTTTGACAATCTCATTTTCACACTTTTAAGAAACTTTTAGAGGTTCCTGTCAAAGGTACGAGAAAAAAAATCTTCCTCCTATGTTTTGCGGCCACACTAATACACATTCGTTTAATTATATTAGAATTCAATTTTAGTTCATTTTTTAAAGTTTAGATTTTAAAAAAGGTCAACATTATAAAGGAAAATATATATATATATATATATATATATATATATATATATATATATATATATATATATATATATATATATATATATATATATATATATATATATATATATATATATATATATATATATATATATATATATATATATATATATATATATATATATATATATATATGCTCCTCTGGTGGGTAAAGGCCAGAAGCCTACAAAATTCTACCAGTAATGGGAAGACATTGAAAGGCTGAGCCATATTAACGGAAGACATGCTCTAATACACCAAGTTTGAAGGTGTGCAAGTCAAAGGATGTTGGGAAAATAAATAAAGGGAGTTTGTTCCAGAGTTCACCAGTAGAGTACATGCAACATTGTAAGTAGTGGTTAATTCTGGAGTCAGGAAAGATGTTGAGTCATTCTTAATGGAGGAAGTAAGTAACAGAAGAAATCAGAAGAATAATATCAATTGAAATAGTGATATCAGAGTGAGTTACGCATCAATTTAATAGGCAGAAAGATATTGTAGTGAAATAATGAGAGCAAAGGAGTTAATATGATGATAACCCTGAACTCTAGCTTTTCAAAGAAAGCTGTATGAATGGAACCACTTTAGATGTGTAAGACATACTCCAGTAAGGGGCAAACACACTCCTTTAAAGATCAAGCAGATTTTGTGGTGTGAAGAAATTTTTAAGGCATCTCTGAAAACTCAACTCCTTAAAAGCTTGTTAGTAAAGGAAATAAAGTGACCCTTCCACAAAAAATCAGGAGAAAAAGAAACGCCAATAATATTGAGGCCAGACAAAGGTTTAAGTAGTATTTTTGAAGACGTATATAGTTGTGTTGGAAGATTATTCCAAGTAGAAAGACGAAGGAACTAAGTTTCAAGAGTCATTGTAAACAATTATGTTCTACATGTTCCAATTAGATATTCAAGATCAGGGGTTAGTTACTACAAAACCATCCTCCTAGCATTAGTTATATTTTAGTTGGTTGGGAAGTCTATCAAAATGAAGCGAAGTGTTTAGCTTTCTTTAGCAGAGGTAAGACACCTGTGGTACCATTTGAAGAAACCAGGGAAGGGAAAGAGAAGAAGCAAAGTTGGGGCTGACATTTTTGCAAAATATAAAAAGGCCATGAGAAAAAGAAACTAGAAAAATTATTGCATATTCTATGGGGAAAAAGTTTTAATATTGACTTGGATAGATATCACCTGATTCTAAGATGAAATTACAGAAGCAAAAGTTCTGTAATTTGAAGACAGTTGTAATTCCTGAAGGCTGCAGGTCCTGCAGCAAAAAGCATGAGAACAAGCAGTGTTAAAGCAAAGTTTATGACTTTCATCTGAAAGAAAATAAAATCAAATGTATAACTCTATGCAAGAGAATCACCTCTGTTAGGCGCTCTGCAAACCCAGATGAACATTTCCAGTTTAAGAATAATCATTCCAAGTTCAGCAACCAATTTCAGGCAAAGAAGCACCAAATACGTTTCAAAGAGGAAGGCGGTCTTTCTTGCAGAACTTGAAATGATAGAACTGGATACACAATTAAAATGATCAGAGGAGCCTAGAGATGCAAAGAGTTTAACAGTATAAGAAAAGGATTTAGGTCAAGAATGTTGGATTCAAATTAAAGGGGATCAAGAAGGGATCTGAACCATTTGATTAAGGTTACCTTGTATTGAGAAATGAAAATCAAATTCACTGACTGTATCTTGAGAACTAGAAGAATGCCATGTCGGTGGTGATCAATGAAATCCCCTAAGATGATAATTTCAGAGAAAAAGGAAGAGAGAGAGAGTATGCTCCCTATTTTAGAGTTTAGCTCCTCAAAGAATTTAGTATATTTGGTAGAATTTGGAGATAAATAAACAACAAATTAATTTAGTTATAGGTCAATGAGAGAGCTAAAACCACAGGTGGAAAATTCAGAAGATTCCAAATTAAAAATATGAGAACAAACATGGTTAATCATTTACCAAGGATGTTGCAAAAATTGATGAAAAAAGAAGACTACGCACCATATATATATATATATATATATATATATATATATATATATATATATATATATATATATATATATATATATATATATATATATATATATATATATATATATATATATATATTCAAATAAATTACTTATTAATAACATCACTCATTTGCTAGAATGACAACAACTTCAAAATTAATTTTTAGTTTACTAAAACCAAAAAAATTACTGACAGTTCAAATCAAAATGAAGAGTAAATGATACTTTGTTTCTCCTATAATCACTTTATGTCAACTGATTAATCACAAAATTTTTATTATTCATCACATTCAAACATATTTTCTAACTTATTTTGCTTTTTGACTTTTGTATTTGTTGTTCAAATTGAATGAAGTTTTTTTTTAGATTCCTACAAAATAACAATATCATAATGAAGTAAAAAAAACAAAAACAAAATTAGCTTAGGTGATTTAAATTTCATTGATTTTTTTTCAGTGGCACTTAAATATTCAGCTAAACATTTATGCAGCAAAAACTTCTCAAATTTTTCCAACAATTAAATATTTCTTTCCTCTACAATTCACACACACCCTTGTACATAAACTTTTTTTTACTGATTATGTTTTGTTTTAATTGTTTTGTTTCTAAACAAAAAAAAAATTTATAAATCCACATTAATAAGACAACCCATCATAAACACACAAATATCCGGATTCGGTTAATTAAGTAATAACTCGCAGAAGGCTTTTAAAATAAAACAAATAAATAGAGCAATGCATACTTAGTTTTTACTTCGTCATCAGGATCGGAGTTTGCCCACGCTGTTGCTAAATCATGATTATCAAGATCATTTTCACCAATCTGTTATATATATATATATATATATATATATATATATATATATATATATATATATATATATATATATATATATATATATATATATATATATATATATATATATATATATATATATATATATATATATAACAAGGTTTTTAGTCTGCTAAAACTCTCACAGACTATTTCTATATAGAAAATTAATGTCTGCTATTGGACTCGAACCAGCGACCTTTAAGATGGTACTCTCATGCGTTATCCATTAGGTCTGCGAATAATGGATTCAACCTTTGACCTCGTTGCCCTTGGCCTGAGTTGCGGTCGGGGAGATCCTTTGGGATTTGACGTTGCGACGGAATGTTGTGAGCAAGTTCCGAAGCGATTTCCTTTTGTATCGCCGTGGCCTAATGGATAACGCATGAGACTACCATCTTAAAGGTCGCTGGTTCGAGTCCAATAGCAGACATTAATTTTCTATATATATATATATATATATATATATATATATATATATATATATATATATATATATATATATATATATATATATATATATATATATATATATATATATATATGCTATGAAGTTTTCCTGCAACTCTGCACTGCTTAGGGGCAAAATCACAAGAACTTCAGATTGTCAACTACTCATACACATGGAAACAATCCATTTCTTAATTTATGGTTCAGTAAAGCCCAGCTAGGAAGTTTCTGTCTGAAATTAGAAAGTTTAGAGACGTCATAAAAGTCTGAGAGAATGGAAGGGAGTAAATGATAGAAATTCTAGCACAGTTTCTGCTTTGGTATCAGCATCATTGTTGTTTTTTTTTTTTTATTCATTCATAGAAAGAGACCCAACAAAATTTCAGTCTCTGGCGAGCGCAAAGTTTAAGAAGACAAGTCTTGTACTTCCTTTACTGGGCTATAGGTCCATAATATATTTAATATTTGCTGAAAAATTTAAACTCTCTGCTTTTGAAACCCGTGTAGATTGGGAATGGTGTGTGGGAATGGGAATGGGAATAGAGGTGTGACTTGAAAGTATTAAGAGGCCACTTGGATAAAAAGAACTTCATTCTTTCAATCTGGATAAAAAGAACTTTATTCTTTCACAAGAAAAAAAAAAATGGTTTATATACCCTTCTATGGCAAAAGTTTTCATAGTCAAATTGTAAATCCTCAGGGATTCATTGTTAGATATTAAACCTTCTTATATAATGGAATAAGGAGACTTGAGACAAACAGAAATTCAGAGAAAAAACTTAGCTATACAAGTTCTTATAATGATGATGGGAGGACATACAGTATAGTGTATAGCTTCTGAATAAAGACTGTCAGTAAGGAAGGTGTAAAAGATTCCACTCACTAACTAAAGTGCTTTGTTGCAAATTAAGCTTGAAAGATTGACTTAAATATTGTTACATATAATGGTGGTAGATAAAGGGAAAGAGTCAGAGGCCCTCAATTTACATGATTAAACCTTAATCTACATGATCTAATTTTTTTTTAGAGTTGTTATATTACTATGACGCAAATATAAAAGTGTAAATTCTATGCAATTTAACTTACTTCAGCTCCTGCATCCCACATCTGACTAGAATTTCTATATTGTGATACTTGTGCTTCTGCATCTGCTTCACCAAATGGTATATCCACGTCTGTTATAATAATAATAATAATAAAAATAATAATAATAATAATGTGCAAATCAGTAGTAATAGTAATAACTTCTTTTAAGACTTGCAACTATATTTAAATGACAAGCTTCTACGCATCTCCCAACAATACCAGTACACTTCACAGTTTACCCCTGCATTAACCAAAACATTATCTCAGTAAACACAGCTTATCCTCTCGCTATTACATTACACTATTAGTACTGAATTTAATATCTGCCCGAATTATCTTCTATCAACCTAAAAGTTGCCATGATTCGATAAATTCTCATTACTATATAATCATTTTGTTCTTCCTCTCCTTCCACACTAACTTTTTTTAATGCTTCTCAAATGAGCTATCTTATTTTCTTTTCTCACACTACTTCCACCTTCAAAATGAAATACACTTAATTTATATTTTAAAAAAATTTTTGGGGGATATGTCTAATTTTTTCCAAAATATTATTATTATTATTGATGGTTTTAATAAATAAATAAATAAATAACATAAAGATCATGTGGGATATCTCCAGCTGGTTTCCATTTTCATTTACATCTATTCATCAAATTTCAATTAAATTTGTTGTATAAATTACCTAATTTAACAAGTTAAAAATCATTATCATATATATATATATATATATATATATATATATATATATATATATATATATATATATATATATATATATATATATATATATATATATATAATAAATTTAAAATTTATTTATAAAATTTTTTCGTAAATTTTCGCTTATTTACTTATTTATACTAAATTTTAATCGATATTATATCTTATATATATATATATATATATATATATATTATTTATATATAATGATAATTTCCGAGTACATCGAAATAATTATTGCTTTATCTATTTCAGGATGAGAAGAATCGTACGCGGGGTTCTATTGCCTAATACGTGGAATTTGAAAAAATTCTATCAAAACAACTTACTCATTATCATTTTTGATGATACTTATTTGCATCACTTACATAGGTTAAATAAAGTATAGCCGAGGATATTTAAATAAAGTGTAATATTGCAATACTTCCACATCAAACTTGATGGGAATATGAAATCATTTTCTATAATTTTTTATCTCTTGTCTATAATATATATATATATATATATATATATATATATATATATATATATATTATATATATATATAATTATATATTATATATATATATACTTAATCATGCAATAACGTTAATATATATATACATGGAAGAAACCGAATTCATTTATATATCGATAATAAACAGAAACTCCATATATACCTTTGCGGCAAACTTTGGATAGCTTTATGTCACACTTTTTCATGAATCAAGATCTTGTTATGAAGTATAATAATTAAAATGTTTAGTCACTGACAATTGCATAAATTTGAAAAATTTATTTTTGAAAGGGAATATACTTTTCAGAATACTATCATAGATCTAATAATAATACTCATATGCATTTATCAAAAATTTCGTTTATTTTTATTTTATATTATATATAAATGTGCGCTTTTGCATACAAAGTTTTTAAAAATTTGCGCTTTTATAAATATATATATATATATATATATATATATATATATATATATATATATATATATATATATATATATATATATATATATATATATATATATATATATATATATATTAGGGATGGAGCGATACCAAAAATTTTACCGATAAAGATACCTAAAAATTACCGGTACCGATACCCTGAAAATATACCGATACTTACGATACCGATACTTTCATATACGAAATTTTTACCGATACCGATATGAAAATATACCGATACTTCATCTTCCTATATATATATATATATATATATATATATATATATATATATATATATATATATATATATATATATATATATATATATATATATATATATATAGCTGAATATTCTTTCAGTTTTTCTTTCACCATACGGAGAAAAAAAATAGAGGACTTACAATTAAACTTTCTTGCATACCTTGACTATTGGCGTGTGCTTTCTGTGACTTCCGAGCTGGCGTTCGTGATGTGATTCTTTGAGGAACATTCATAACGGACCCTTCTTCATCCATCTTTAAAATAATAATAATAATATATTAATTAATTATATATAAAAAATAACTTTATAAATAAATAATAAATGCAAGAATGTGTAGTTCTTTCAACTAATACTTAGATCATTAGAGCAACCTTCTAAATTACCAACAACAACTCACTTCTAGATCTGAAGGATAAGAGAGATGAGGGCTCCTCGCTTTTTGAAGTAGCTCAATAGCCAAGGACTTTGGAAGGTCTGGAGAGACAAATGGATGAAGCTGTAATTTGTCAGCTGTTGGCCTTTTCTTCGGATTTTTAGTTAAACTCACCTAATAATAATAATAATAATAATAATAATAATAATAATAATAATAATAATAATAATAATATACATTAGATACACTGTGTAAAAGAGAATTATGGTAAAAAGTTTACAATAATATCATATTATTAGTCACTGAAACTGAGTTTTTGCTTTTCCCATCTACCGTATGAGACATACAAGATGGGGTGAGTAAGAAAACTGCATTAAAATTTGTTTAGAGTGGATATAATACCACTTTTAATAAATGTAGAACAAAAACTCTCAACCTGAGAATGGTGCAACACAAGCAAGTAAAGAAAACTATTGCAATTTCTTAATGTTCATAACGAAAATCAAAGTAAAATAATTACATGTTTCACAGTAATAATAAAAAAATTACTCATTTAAGAGACTCCCAAACTGAGTCAATAATTTTTAGCCAAAGATTTAAGGGTTAAGTGAGCTCTAAGGCCTTTGTTTTATCCATGTATCCGTGTTGCTATCTAAAATATATTCACCTTTTAAATGATGCAAAATTTTCACAGAATTTTAAGTACAATAAGTTTTTCCTCAATATATCTTTATGAAAAATTTTATTTACATTTTAAATAATAAGTTTTATTTCCTAATTTATATAATTAATACTTTTAAATAAATATAATGAAGAAAAATTTACAGTTCAAATTATGAATGGAACAAAGCATTTATTAACCTTTAAAAATTAATAATTAATTTACTACTAATTACTAATAATAATAATAATAATAATAACCTTAACAAAGCTATGAAAAGTTTGTGTCCACTTGTTTTTATCTTTAAGGGTAGGAGGTTTAAAACCACTTTTGGACATCAAAAAGAGAGCCCTCATCGGATGTAGATCAAACATTGGAGGTTGCATTTCTGCAAGTTCAATTGCAGTAATTCCAACAGCCCAAATGTCACAGAGTTGATTATATCCACCTTTTCTTTCAACTGCTGCCACCTTTATAACAGAATATTAGAGTGGTTATTTCATTTAAACAACTACACTATTTTATTATAAATTTTTCCCTTAATGTCATTTGCCTCCTTGCAAAATGCACATCAGTACAATACAGAGATTAAATGTTCAATTTTATATTGAAACAAGGCTATATCTTATTCTATATATACATGAGAAAAAATTATTTCACAAAAACTACCTTAAAAACACCTGCAAAAGCTCATATAAACTACAAGTCAAACTTTTATAATTACATGAAGAAATAAATATCAGGGAAAAATAAAATTAGTTTTCTTCATACCTCTGGTGCCATCCAATATGGTGTACCTATAAAAGACTTTCTTTTGCTAATTGTCGCTGTTATTTGTGCTGAAACGCCAAAGTCTGCTAATTTAACATCACCAGTTTCCGTCAACAAAATATTAGCTCCCTGAAAAATAATGTTCATTAAATTGTTGGTACTTTCACATTATTATACTGAGCTTGAAGAACATTGTATTAAATGAGTACCTTAATATCCCTATGCATTTTTCCAACTCTATGGAGATATTCTAAACCTCTTAGTGTTTCTCGGCACATGTAGCCAATCTGTCTCTCTTGTAATGGGCCTGTAACTGTTCAAAATAAAAAGTTAAAATATGTGTATAATGAAGTATAAGAAACTGATAAAATGCACAATTTAATAATACTAAGAGAAATATTCTTACTGTGATAAATGTCTTGCAAAGAACCTCCTCCACAATATTCCATACATATCCACAACTTATCTCTTCTAAGGTAGCTTCCAAAATAAGCTACAATATTAGTATGTCTGCAATCTTGCATCATAAGAATTTCTTGTTGTATAATGGTGAAATCATCACCTAACAAATAAGACATATATACAATTATTACCTTTCATGTTATAAGCCTATCAATAAATATATTATGAACAAACAGTAAATAGAAAAGCTATCTCTATTTGAAATTAATTAAGAGTTGGCATATCTATAAGGCATCAAATTTAAATTAAAAGTCTATGCATGAATGAAGTACTAGCCAATAAGTATACTCACCATGTTCTAATTTGATAACCTTAATAGCTGCAAATTCATTGGTGATCAATCGTTTTGATCAATCGTTTTGCCTTTAAAAAAAATATATATATATAAGTTTACTAAAATTATAATTATTATTATTATATATTATTAATTTTGCAATTTGTTATAAGTCTGATATCCCTTATAATTATAATATGCACAAATGGTAAAGTGATTGACTCACATACTTGAGGGGACTGGTTAGATTTTACTTGCAGATCCTAGGTATATACAACCTAGAAAAAGTTACTCTTCTAGAATTTTAAGCAATGCTTAATGAAATTAACTGGGATAAGGAGTTTAATAGTCAAAAGTTTTATACTGTGAGAATACTTCAAGCAAATATTGACTAATATTCAGTCTATGTTTTAAATATAAGCCTATTATTAGGGTGGCAAAGAAAAAACCTAGTTGGTGGAATAGAGAGATAAGAGAGAAAATCAGTGAAAAGTGTAGATGTTTTAAAATATTCAAAGTAATAGAAGGGAGGAAGATTCCGAACATTACAAGAGAATTAGAAATGAAATGAACCAGCCAATATGAAAAGAAAAGAGAATGGCAGAAATTAATTTGGCAAGGAATTGTAATAAAGACCTAAAAAAGTTTTTTAGCTTCAATAAATTTAAAAGTATAAGAAAATTGGTCCAATTAAAATTTATAAGAATTTAGTAAGTTCGGATATTTTCAATGCTTATTTTGCATCAGTGCTTACTGTGAAAAGATTGAATAACGGTTTAGAGACTAATAGCTCTAGTATACATGTAATAAATTGGTGTACAGCATTTGAAATTGGGCTAATGAAATTAAATCTTTACTAGAACATATTGACACAAATAAAACAGTGGGTCCCGATGGTGTATATGGTAAGAATTCTAAAGGAGGGGAGTAGCAGTATTGCAAAGACAATGTATTTGATTTTTTAAATATCTATTACTTTTGGAGGGAACCTGAGAACTGGAAAATGGCATATATGGTGCCCATTTATAAGAAAGGTAGTAAAGAGGATCTAGGAAACTGTAGGCGTTAGCTTAACATCTCTGGTTGTAAAAGTTTTTGAAAAGTTACTGAAAAGTCATATAGAGAAACAATTGGTTGATAAGATACTGCATAACTCCAAGCATCGTTTTAGAAAGGGAAGATCATGTCAGACTAACCCTCTAGAATTTATGAAATATATTACTGGATGTATAGAGAAGAAGTGATCCAGTTAATGTTATATATTTAGACTAGAGGTGTACCGAAATTCTGGCCAGAATTTGGAATTTTTCTAGTTTCAGTTCCAGCTGGAATTTTGAAAATTCCAGCCAGAACTGGAAATACTAATCTACTTCTGATAAAAAATTTGCTGAAATGATTTTATTTTATATAACCCATAACTACATATTTTCTAGGTAAAATTTCTTTAAACACTAAACTGTAAATAAACAATAAGCACATTCTAATTCTATAAACCCTTCCTTTATATATATATATATATATATATATATATATATATATATATATATATATATATATATATATATATATATATATATATATATATATATATATATATATATATATATATATATATATATATAATAATAATGGGAAGTGGGAAAACTAACCACCCTCAAAAGTAAATTTTTTTTTTTTTTTTTTTAGAAATGAAATTATTCATATTTTTAATTTGATTTTTATATTTTAATTTTTAAAATTTAATGTTAAAAAATAAAAAAATAAATTTAATAAATAATAACAATAACAAAAAAAATTTCCCCCTTTTTGGATAGATATTTTTGCCAAAATTTGAAAATTTTTTCTAGTTCTGTCCCTCCCAAAAAAAAAATTTTCTATGAAAAACCCAACTAAAGAGAGTTAAAAAAAAAAAAAAAGAAAAGTAGTTGCATATAGGTATATAAAAATATAGATTTTCTTTAAAGTTTAGAAAATATTAATGATTTTCTGAAACAGGGTAAAACTAACCATTAAAAAGTCTAAATAATTTTTATATTTTTCAACCAATCTATAAGAAATTTTCAGAGGTTATAAAGTTGGGCTAGGTACACATTTTTTATTTAGAAAAAAACTTTTGTATATCCAATAATTTTGATGCTGTGTACAGAAATTTTTTAAAAAATTTTCCCATGCACAGCACCAAAATAGTGCTAAATAAAAAATGTGTATCTTGCCTAACTGCTCAACTTCGGCAAGTTTTTTTTTATACCCAACTATTTTATTACTGTGCATGGGAAAAATTTTGAAATTTTCCAAAACAATTTCTGTGCACAGTAAAATGATTAAGAATACAAAATTTTTTTACTACGGTTATACAGTTAGATGAGATACGCAATTTTTATTTAGGAAGATTTTTTGTATACTCAACCATTTTGCTGCTATGCATGAGAAAAAACAATAATTTAAATTTTTCCCATGCACAGCAACAAAATGGCTGGTTATATAAACAAACTTGCAGAGTTGTACTGTTGGGCAAGATACACATTTTTTATTTTTAAAAAAATTTTCTATACCAAATCATTTTGGTGATGAACAAGGGAAAATTTTAAATAATTTTCCCATGAACAGCATCAAAATCTTAGGGTGTACAAAAAATTATTCTAAATAAAAAATGTGCAACTCATCTAACTATATAACCTCTTAAAATTTTCATAAACTTTGCATTGGTGGAAAAAACCCTATGCCAAAAATAATATTTTTAATAAAATAAATTTTTTTTTTTTTTGAAGTTTCATGATTATGGGTATTGGTCAACTTTTTTGGGGGGCAGCCAACATAAAAAGTCAAGTATAACAAAATAAATACCAATGATTTAAATGTCTACAGGTCAATTATTAAGTCATTTTGACAAAGGAAAAATGCTGAAAATTTTGCCAAAAAATTTGTTCCCATATATGTATGATTTTTATTTAATATTTCTGTCCAAACACATTTTTTTCTTCTTCAAATTATGTTTTAGATAATCTATAATACTAGTATTATCCATTTATATTAATAAAAAGCACTACTGAATAACCATTTTTAAATATTGTGTAGTTGTTAGGTTTACCCATGTAAGTGATTAGTTTTCCTTCTGTTTAAATTTTTCATCACCTTAAATTTTCAAAAAGAGTAATTTGAATATTTCTATATACTTTATATAAAAATATTCAGAAAGGTTCATATTTCTCAAAAAAATTATAAATGCAGTTGTCATGTAATCCCAACTTTTTGCAACTCTTGAAAGATGAAATTTCCAAATTTTTGGTTAGTTTCCATCTTACAGTATATATATATATATATATATATATATATATATATATTATATATATATATATATATATATATATATATATATATATATATATATATATATATATATATATATATATATATATATATATATATATATAATAAGATTTTATGTTGAAAGTTTTATAGAAAATCTTTTTTTTGCATTTCATTATAGTTAAAAGTTTATAAAAAATTCCTGGTTCTGTCCAGAATTTTTTTCTGGATTTCAGCTAATTCCAGTTCCACCCAGAACTGAAAATTTCAGTTCCAGTATACCCCTCATTTAGACTTTAGCAAAGATTTTGATGAAGTTACCCATGTAAGGCTGATGCAAAAGTTGTCACAGTGTGGTATAGGTGGAGTGGTGCACAATTGGATTAAAGAGTGGTTGAAGAACAGAAGGCAGTGTGTGCTACAGAATGGAAATAAGTCATTATGGGAAACAGTGAAGAGTGGGATCCCACAAAGTTCTGTGCTGGGATCACTATTGTCCTTCATATATATAAATGATTTAGACAAAAGCCTTAACTGTAAGGTTTCTAAGTTTGCAGATGATACTAGGGACCAACTGGGGCTGGAATTTTGCCAAGGTTGTGGTCTCCCAAATTTGGCCAGGGATGCCTAAAATTTGTAAAGAGGTCAAAAGCACTGATATTTTAGGTTAAGAAAATTTAAATGAGGTTTATTTAATTATAAGGAAGGAGTACAATAGCCAACATTCACTTAAATTAATGATTATATGCTTTTCTCAGAAAAAATTTCAGAAAATTAGATTTTGTATAATAAAAGTTTAAAAAACAAAAAAAATTTGAATTTTTTTTTTTCTGATTCACAACAGTGATTCAATAGATTTACCTAGGTAAGACCCTAAGGTAAAGTTTGAAAAAATGTAAGATATAAAATTATCAATATAACCTGTATTTATAGATATCATTGTTATTTTATTTTGATTATCAAACTTGTAACATTTAGCTTGCACATTATTTCAAAATTATTATTTTGTTTATACTTTCAGTCAATATGGCTAAAAGATAAGCTTCAGCAGTATGAGAGTACTTTACAATGTTTCAGGATAGGCTCGAAATAGCTAAATGTAACATCTACTGTTAGGAAATTAGAAGAGGATCTCCGGGTGCCGCAAGTAAAAATTTTCAACCAAATCTTTATTGGGGCATCTAAAATCAAAACACAATGAACATTATTAACTAGCAGAAAAGTTGTGGTCAAAAGAAACAGAAAAGAAAAAAAATTTTTTTTTTTTTTTAATTTTTTTTTTTTTAATATTTTTTTTTATTTTTTTTTTATTATTTAACTGATTGAGGTAAAATTTTCAAGGTATATGAATTTTTTCCCGTAGTTCTAGATGATTTTGTGCATTTTTATGAGTCTATAATGGTTTGAAAGTTATTTGGACCCAAAGTTGAAAAAAAATGAATAGCGTGGTCAAACCACTGGTCCACATGAGCTGAAAATTTAAATGAATAATCTTAGCCACAATTTCTTGCATTAGTGGGAACAGATTTTTGATATATCTAGAAAAAAAGTTATAAGCACTTGAAAAAAAATTTGCAAAAATTGTACCCTTCCAGAGAAACTTTTTTTTTTACAAAGGCTACCTACTACTTTTTTTATTTTTGGATACTGTTTAGATGAGGGACAGAGCTACAACTTTTATTTAGTACATTATTAAATGCTATTTGTTTGAAGCGAGATATAGTCTCTCATACTTTGAGAATTTTTGAAATTTGGTAAAAAATGGATCATTTTTGAGAGGCTATATCTTGAAACCAACAAATCGCATCAAATAAAGTACAGAGAGGAATTTGTTGCCCCATCCCTCCTCTATACACTGACAAAAATTAAAATGTTATAGTTGTAATTTTTTTTTTAATTTTTTTGGTCAAAAAAGGTGGATTTTTAAAATTTTTTATTATAGCTGGTAAGTTTTGGGTTTCTAAAATTTTTTTAATAACTCTCAGAACAAAGGACTGTTAGAAGCTTTTGTAGCCATAGAATTCTGAATATACAGTCCAAAGTTTAGGTCATTCTGAAAAGTAGTTTGGCCCCACAATTCATTTGAAAAAAGGTCAAATTTCAAAAAAAAAAAAAAAAAACTTTAACTGGATATAATGTAATGAAGTAAGGAAGACTCAGAAAAACGCTAGAAATGGACTTTTTTCACCAGGTAAAAAGCTATATACACTGAAAATTTCAGGAGAATCAGCTGAAAATTAAAAAATTTTCTTGAAATTGTACTGTTCCCTGAAGTATAATTTGCCATTTTTACCCCGACCAGCAAACCCAGGTTTCCCCTGATTTTTAGCTGGGTCTGGGGCTTACTGGGGCCCCAGTCAGTCCATAGATGATACCAAAGTGGTCACCTTAGTAAGGAATAATGGTGGATGTATAAAGCTTCAAGATGTTCTACATAGACTTCTTGGATGGGCAGATAAGTGGCAAATGAATTTTAATAGCAAAAAATGTAAAGTTCTTTATGTAGGTTACTCAAATGAAAGATTTAATTATGATATGAATAGGGATTGGGTTGAGACTGTGGACCAAGCAAAAGATTTAAGTGTGATTATTAACAGTAATCTGAAAGTAGGTGATCAGTGTTTGGAAGCAAGGAATAGAGCTACTAAGATGTTAGGTATAATAAATTCAATGTAGTTTACGAGGACAAAGAGGTTATAAGCAATTTAAGATGTTAGACATAATAAATTCAATGTAGTTTACAAAGACAAAGAGGTTATAAGCAAGCTTTATAATAGCTATGTTAGGCCAGTATTAGAGTATTGTGCACAAGTTTGGCCTCCACATTTAAGAAAAGACATAGATATGCTGGAGAGAGTACATCATCAAGCAACAAGGATGATTTCTAGTTTCAAGAGTAAGAGACATGTGGAGAGGTTGAAGGAGTTGGGAATGTTGTCAGTCAAAAGGAGATTTCTCAGAGGCGATATAATACAAGTTTACAAAATATTTGCATCATAGTAGTAATACAGAGATTGAAAAATGCTTTAGTGCACCATGGGAGAGAAACTAGACAAGATAAGAAAATTAAAAAAGTCAGGCCATCCTGACAATCAGATAATTAGTTGTTAATTTTTGGAATGGCTTGCCACAGGACATTATTGACTGTTATTCTCTTGCAGAATTTAAGAGGGGGCTAGATAGAATATATGGTTAGTTTAGGTATCATATAGTATAATTTGACTTAGCCAAATTGGAGTGTGTATATGAATTTTTAGATCAGCTTGTGACTAAATCTATGAATTTTAGACCAGCTTGTGACTAAGCCTAAATGGCAGTTTTGTAGTAGGTGTTGGTTCATTGTATGTGCTAAATATATGTAGGGGTTTAGTTTTATTTTTATCTTACTTTACATGAATGAACTGATAACTAGGGATAAGATAGATCTAGTCTTTGTTGCATGTATTAGTATTTCCAATATTATTATTATTTATTTTCAATGGGAAAGTCTTTGTCAGCCCATGTGGCTTGTAACTATATTTTTCTAATATCCTAATGAATAAAAAAAAATATATAAATTTTACAAAAATCTAAAAATGTACTTAGCTCTATTAAAAAATAGTATAACTGACATAATATAGTTTAATGTTTTTGAAAATTAGATTTTAATTAGATATATTGTTAAAAAAATCAATATACTTTGTTTTCTATACATTTTTTCCTTATTAACTTTTAAAACTTAAGCTTAGGCAATTTTCTGAATAAAACTCTAGTTTCATAGGTATATGTAACTTAGATCTTAAGACTCTAATTTCCCTGAATTTGCTTTTCCAATAATTCTTTTCTTGTTTTAAGCAAAATATTGAGTACATTTTGAGTTTATAGCCTTAATTAGTGCAAAATACGATTCAAGTGGTGATTACTTTAAAAATACTATTTTTTAAGTATTTGGTATTTTTAAAAAAATATTGGATAAAAGTAAATACCAGGCAAGCATTTTTTTTTCTTTCATTCTATCAAAATATAAAGAAAATATATCATTTGAAATGTTTGAAATGAAATGGATATAATTGATTTTTTGACGAAATGAAGTAAGACGAATACTGGAGGGGACTCCACTGTATTTATATCAGTAATTATGCAGGGTTCATCTCTTACCTGATATTTACCTTGTTATTCAAAACATAAACTGGAAATGTAATGTATATATATTGAAGAAAAATAATAAAAATAGGTCAAAAAAATCAAATTCAATAAATTTAAAAATAATTAAAGTACTAAAAATCCTGTTATAAATGATATATATAATTAGGCCGACTACACCGAATGTACCTACGCCTTATAATAATATAAAGAGAAAATTATTATTAAAAAATTATATATATATATATATATATATATATATATATATATATATATATATATATATATATATATATATATATATATATATATATATATTAACAAAATTACTTTAAACAATTTAATAAGCATAGTTTATCTTATTTCATAATATTTCATCTTCATAATTTCAATATATATTTTAAGAAAAAATAATTTTTTAACCTTTTTTTTCTCTCCGAAGTAGCTATAAATTTTTGTAAGATTACCTCTAACGCTAATCCAATAACCTGACAGTGCAAAGGCAAATGATATTACACTTTTTAAAGTAGTACAATGTATTGTTAAATTGTCTTAATATTAGTATTTGTTAATTTTTTTTTCTATTTTTTTATTTTTTTTTAGTTTACAAAATTGTTTCCTGCACCTAAACCTAAAAAATAAATCTTTCATATGAATTCACCTTTTTTAGATTTGATAAATGAAAAATATCTGGGACTGAAAAAGACACATTTACATTTGTTTTTATAGCTTCAATAGTATAGAAATAATTAGAAATTAAAGAAAATCAAATGTGGATCACCTGACTGAGCTTTAAAATTACCGTTTTCAAATTTATTTGACATTAAAACCTGGCAAAGCTCATCTTATATTACCAGGAAATTAAGATATTAAAAATAACTGCTGAACTTTAATACCTTATAAACATCACCATATGTCCCACTCCCAATTCGCTGGATAAGTTCATATTCATCTTGTGGGTTTCGACGACTTATGTCTGCAGACATAGAAGCGTTACTTCCACCTGATCCACTCGCCATGGGTTAATTTTAACAACTATCACAGATAACATAAACACAATACGAGAAATAATGAAAATTCATCTGAATTTTATAAAACGAAAGAGTTTAGGATTCTATACAGAAAAACTGCTTTGAACCTAGTCTACACAAACAATGAAACACGAAAAACGGGCTACTTTACTCTATTGTCATTACTAATTTGAACCAAGTCCCTAGTCTACAAGAAATCTGACAAGATTATAAAAAGAGTAAATTTTTCCCATCCTTTTACAAAAATCCAAGGATTTTAATAATTTACAAAATTATTTTAATTAAACAATTTAATATGCTTAATTTACTTTATTTTTTTTTTTTAGTTTACAAAATCGTTTTCCGCAGCTTAACCTATAAAAAAAATGAAACATTATGAAAACTCAATATATCCCTTCGCTACTTCATCTATTACTTCAACTGTATATATGTTAATATATTTCAATATTATTATTATTTTGTTAATCAATTTTTCATAGAATATATAAAAAGAGTTAGTCAGTAATCTTTATGCTGTTAGCTTCTTGCATTCTTCATGCTCAATTTGCAATATTTTTTAAAGTAAATTTTAATTTGTTTTAACGTTTTTCACTTGGTACTCTTCAGAAAATTCGTTAACGCGTTTTGGATGTTTTTTCAAAATGTAAAGTATGAAGTAATTTTAATTACAGTACTTTCTTACTAAATCTTTTTAATATTTCAGTTACTTAAATTTATTTCATAAGTTCTAATTAATGATTTATAATTCAAAATCCATGAAAAGCTATCATCTTTTGGAAACAAACAAACAGATACTGGGTCCAAGATTACTTGATTCATATCAGTTAATTAAAAATTCATCTCAGATCAAAGTTTTTAACTACAACATCCGGTTGTAAGTTTGTATAAAAATGAATATTGTAAAAACTGTTTATATACTTTCACTATTTTATCTAGTGTATAAAATTTATCTATTTTAAATTTTGTTTTATATTGGAGAAATATTAAAATTCTCCTTCACAAGGTTTTATAAAATTAGTTTGCTTTTATATCGATGTGGCACTTAACAGTTTGGCCCTTAAACAACCTGCCGGTTTTAAAATAGACCTTTCAAATTTTCGTCAACGCGTTTAGACGTATTAACAAAATTAACTCCAAAGTTCTAAATTCAGGTATGACGTAATTTTTTATCTTCATCTCTTTCTTCCTATACCCTTTCAATTGATTTTTCTATCATAATATACTTCTAATAGTTCTAATTGCTAATATATAATTCAGAACCGCATATAGTAAGTCGAAGACTACCATTTCATTTAAACTAATTCCTTTTTCTTTCAGATCGAAAACGTAATGATTAGCACTATTCAGCTGTAAGTCGCCATAATATATATTTCGATCACATATTATTCAAGGACTTTTAATATATCTTCAAGTATGCTACTCTTTAAGAGATCCTTTATAAGTATATATATATATATATATATATATATATATATATATATATATATATATATATATATATATATATATATATATATATATATATATATATATATATATATATATATATATATATATATATATATATATATATATATATATATATATATATATATATATATATATTAATTTTTGATAACACTATAAATAAACCGTGGAATATTATATATAATTTTAATAACTGCTAATGATGTTATAGGTTTCGGGTGAATATTGAAGGGACTTTTCACTAGGCGATATGTCGTAGAAGTTCTGGATTATTTCATTTTGAACCATCGGTGGAGTAGTGGTTCAACACAACGGACTTCCATCTTTTTTGGACCCGGGTTCGATTCCTCGAAACTATAACATCATTAGCAGTTATTAAAATTATAAAATAATGATTCCACGGTTTATTATAGTGGTTATCAAAATTATAAAATTTGCACTGCGGTTTATATTCAGGATAGAACCTGGTCCATGTTGACGCTACGCCCCAAGTTGTGGTCGGTGAAATATTGAAGGACTTTTCACTAGGCGATATGTCAGTAGAAGTTCTGGATTATTTCATTTTGTACCATCGGTGGAGTAGTGGTCAACACAACGGACTTCCATCTTTTGGGACCCGGGTTCGATTCCTCGAAACTATAACATCATTAGCAGTTATTATATATATATATATATATATATATATATATATATATATATATATATATATATATATATATATATATATATATATATATATATATATAATATATATAAACATTTTTTTAAATTTAATAATTAGTTATATTTTATTTATATATATATATACTGAAGCTGTAAAAATTAGACTCGGTAACTGCAAGCAAACTTTCAATAGGATGCTGACAAATATACATTTAAACCAAAACGGGTAGTAAAAATTTAAAAAAGAAATATATGCTTTCTAGGATTTATAAATATAAACTTATTCAACAAAGTTAATAGTAGTTAACTTATTCCTTAGAATTATATATATAAAAAATGAAGAGGACAAAATGTGTTAGGGTTGAATGTGGCATTCAGCAATCTACCACAAAAAAAAAAAAAATCTTTTTTTTTTTTTTTTTTTTTTGTAATAATTGATTTAATAGGAACAATTCACTTACATTTAATATTCTATTCGATCAAAACTCTAATTCTCTCTATTTATTTTTCTAATTATAGAAAATATAGTTTTATTTTTCTTCCAAATTTAAGAGTCGAGTTCCAATGCTAAAAATAAATATTTTTTTATTTTAATATTTATCTTAAAATAAAATATTCTTAAAAATAATATAGTATAGTCAAACTTTTATATAGTTTACTTGTTTTTTTAAAATTATAATACAATGAATTGGTTCTATCAGTCCCATTTTCGTAATTTTTATACAAAAAAAAATAAAAAAATAAAATAGCTTGGACGTTTTAAAAAAATTGTAATTTAAATAACCTACTTAATTATGCTAATTAACTAATTATTTTTACTTATTACTTAGACGAATAAGCTTGAAATTAAAAAAAAAAAAAAAATTTTTAATTTATATATTTAATATAAAAAACAAAAAAAAGAAAACAATCCTGATTATAATAATAATAATAAAATAGGCCTAAGTAGAAATGAAAGCTAAACTTTTAGGTAAGTTTTCAAAATATCAGTATTAAAATCTGTATCAAATTAGAGCTAAGAAAATATGTTAACTGACCGACAGTTTTGAAAGAGTGTCGATCACTTTACCTGTCGACGATTTGGTTCAAGCTTCACAGTAGGGGGATATTCTGTAGCGAACAATATTTTAAATTTAATATAGGCTTAAAAATATAAAAATTAAATTAAATTAAATTAAATTTATTTATATTTAATTTTATTCTAATTTATATATATATATATATATATATATATATATATATATATATATATATATATATATATATATATATATATATATATATATATATATATATATATATACTAATATATATATATATATATATATATATATACATATATTATATATATATATATATTTCAATTTATCTTATACCAATATTATACTTTATTATTATATATATATATATATATATATATATATATATATATATATATATATATATATATATATATATATATATATATATATATATATATATATATATATATATATATATATATATATATATATATATATATATATATATATATATATATATATATATATATATATATATATATATATATACATATATAATGAACTGAGAAAAGTTTATTGAAAATATGTCCAAACTAAGGATGACCTTAAAGCCCAAAGTTTGTATGAAATTTGATACTTTCATTTTTCAAACCCTTTTAATGGGAATGAAAAGTCAAGGAAGTTCTCGAGTCTTAGTGATAAAAACAAAGAAAATTTTATTTCATAAAAAATATTTATTAAAAAAATAAACCTCTGTAATTACAATACATAAATTAACTATAAATTCATATATTAATATATACTTATCAAATTGATAAGGATAGGTTAAAAATAGAAATTTTATAATATTCTTATAAACATTCAGCATTAATGATTTTTATTTGTAAAATTACCATTTCACCCTTCGAGAGGCTACTGAATTGTGTGTCTTATGATTAAAGCAGTATTAACACCGATCTTTGATTAAAATTTATATTTAACAAGAGAAAATTAGGATTTAATATAAAATAAATAAAAAAGTATACTTTCCTTTATACTTCAGAAAGGATAAGAGTACCTCACAAATACTGTATTTATATTCTGAATGGATAAAAGACTTTACAGATTAGCTTAAAAAAATTAATGATGAATGAAAGTTTAAGTTTATCAATTTTTAAAATGGAAAAATGTACACATTGAAGGGCAAAATTTAAGTGTAAAAAAGACAATTTAATTTCTCTTATATAGTAAATTATTGACCTCATTTCCTAAAGTTTTTAAGTTTATATATTTAAAAAAAAAAACTCAGGATGTGAGCATGATTAATGGCAGATGAACAAAGCGGTTAATCAATCAAGAGAGACAGAGTAAATGATTATTTATGTATAAATCAAGATACACTAGGTCTCTCCAGAGAAAGGTTCATAACTTTCAAATAACAAATTCCTTTTCCCGTCGAACGAAAAAAATAGCAATATGCTTTGTCTATATGTATGAAATGGTGACGTAGACCGATAATTCATCGAAACCTTTAGACTGACTGTCATAAAAAGCCATCCACCTTCCTCAACATTTTGTATGGAAAAAAAAAGATTGCCCAATTTACATATTTTGTAGAAAGAAATGCGAACATGGCATGGATTCCTTCCCACTGCCCATGCGTAGTTATGGCCCTGGCTTAAATCGATAAACATTTGAAAAGTTTATATATCCTACCATTTACATGCAAACGTAACCATGCTTATGACCGCATTCATGAAACCTTGGTTAAAAAATGAAACAATCGGCACTATGAACAAGTCTGAAAATGTTGGGGGGAAATCACTAGTGCAAAATTTTGAGTATCTTTTAAGAGATTTAGGCAGTCACTGGTGTCCCGGTGGCAAAATAAGGCAATTAATTTTTTACAGTTAACCAAAATTAATGTTCATCTTCCTGGTATGAAGATTTTTGTTTCACAGAAGTTACCACTAATGTATATATATATATATATATATATATATATATATATATATATATATATATATATATATATATATATATATATATATATATATATATATATATATATATATATATATATATATATATATATATATATATATATATATATATATATATATATATATATATATATATATATATATATATATATATATATATATATATATATATATTATATATAATATTATAGTAATTATTTTAAAAGAAATCTGCTGCACATTTTCTTTCGTCATTATGAACACTTGGAGAAGTTAGAGAAGATCTTTTAGGTAAATTTAATAAATTATCTGTAAGACCTAAGGAATCAGAGCCAGGAGTCTGCGGCCTTTTTAGTGGCGTTGGTGTGCCCATTCCAAAAGATCTTCTGGCACTTAGGGGTGTAAGGCTAACTGTCTTAGGGGTTGAGAGTCCTTTGTTTCCGATTGGAGATGGTGTATATGAAGCCCGTAACGCTCGGTCGGTGCTCCTGTTAACTTTTAATTTGGAGGAGAGTAGATTTCTCGCTGCAGGAGACATTGACGACAATCTATCAGCACCCATTTTGCAAGCAGGTGAGGCTAAAGATGATCTTGCTGCTGACAATGCCTTTGATTTTCTATCTCGATGATTCTGATTAACTTTTTCGGACAATTTAATTAGAAGTTCATCTCTGAAAACAATATATATATATATATATATATATATATATATATATATATATAATATATATAATATATATATATATATATATATATATATATATATATATATATATATATATATATATATATATATATATATATATATATATATATATATATATATATATATATATATATATATATATATATTAAAATTTAGTTAATACACCACTAATCAATATTTATAATAAAAATCACCCTATGAAATGAGGGATGGAAACTGGCTTGCAATGCGTTAAGGATGACTTAAAACATTAAAAAATAAAACACTAAAATTTGCACAGAAGATACATTAAAATTGAGAAATAAGTTATAGAATAAATGGCAAGCTTTCGATTCCGAACATCCGGGAATCATTCTCAAGCCAAAGGGGGAACAGCAATAAAATGAGACAGGAAAAATTAAAGAAGAAAAGAACACGCATCTGGACATGAAACCAAGAAACGAACGCACAGCCAAATTGTAAAGCACAAACGAACAAACGTACACAACTATTAAACATCCCCAAAACCCTCAAGTAGAAAATCAGACAAATAATTTGACGTGTACAAACGTACAAACAACCCAACGACATATACACATAATTAATAACGACATACATAACCGTCATATATACAGCATGGGCTTAAAATAAAAACATAGACATTTAAATACGTGAAGATATACATATACTCTTAAAACCACCCATAGTATTAAATACCCTACCTGAGATACCTACAACTTATAAAACACATGTGTACATTTATCACCTTATCTCAAAACTTGTGCTCCTGAGCTTACACCCTGCCCTGGTAAACTATTCTGTCTTTGTCACTCTACTTCAACCAGTCCCTTTTTGCTGGAAACGAAAGCTCATTCAACCTGTGCCCAAAAAAGGGGAACCCCTCTCAACCCACAAACTACCGTCTCATTTCTTTAATTCCTATCTATCAATTCTATCTTTAACAGGAAGATTTGGAAACATCTCAATTCTTCTAATCTTATCTCTGATCGCCAGTGTGATTTTCGTAAAAAAAATTAATACTGTTAATTTTTTCCCTTCTTGATTACTTTTGGTCCTCTGCTCTTCGATATTTTGGTGAATCTTTTGTTGTTGCGCTGGACATATCAAAAGCATTTGATAGAGTCTGGCACAAAGCTTTGATTTCCAAGCTTCCTTCCTTCAGAACTATCCTTCTCTCTGATTTCCTTTCCAGTCGTTCTATAGCACCTGTTGTAGACGGCCATCGTTTTTCCTTTAAATTTTTTAATAGCGGTGTTCCTTAAAGATCTGCCCTATCCCCAACACTTTTTCTGCATTTCATTAATGACCTTTTCTCTGTTACTTCATCTCCTATCCACTCCTATGCTGATGACTCCACCCTTCATAACTCTTTTCAATTTGAAAGGCACCCCTCCTAACAGCAGTTAATAGATGCAAGGAAGGTAGTCTTAGAGCAGCTGACCTCTGATCTATCTTGTATTTCAAATTGGAGCAGAGAAAACAGGGTCATTTTCAATACCACCAAAACTCAATTCCTCCATCTCTGTACTAGACACAATCTTCCACACAACTATATCTTCTTCAAAAACATTCAACTCAAGCCTTCATCTCTCCTTAATATTCTCTTAATATTTCTTTTTTTTTTCATGATCTTTCTTGGAAAGATCACATTACCTCTCTTTCTAAACAAGCTTCTAAGAGGTTAGGCTCCTTCAGTATTTTTTCTCTCCACCCCAGCTGCTTGCTCTGTATTGGGGTGTTTTTCACCTCTATATGGAGTATGCCTCACACATCTGGGGTGGTTCCACTCATCCAACTCTCTTTGAAATGGTAGAGTTTAGGGCTTTTCGTCTCATCAACTCTTCTGCTTTCACATTCTCTCCAGTCTCTTTCTACCCGTTGAATTGTTGTGTCACTATTTCTCTACTATCGCTATTAGAATGGACACTGCTCTTCTGAACTTTACCATCGCATATCTCTTCTATTGAGAAGAGCTCGTTCTACACGCCATTCTACACAGTCTCATCCTTTCTCTGACCCCATACTTAACCGCCATGCTTAAACTTACACATACTCTACTGGTATAATTTGCAACACACTTATTTTATCTATTTTCCCAACTTCCTCTAACTTACACACCTTTAAACACGGTATATCGGGCCATGTTGGCCTTTGACTTGACAAGATCCCCAGTTTTTTCCCTAACTGTGGTGGAAATTTTAGTATGCCACTGATCTTTGCCCACCAGAGGTGAAATAATAAAATATAATATATATATATATATATATATATATATATATATATATATATATATATATATATATATATATATATATAATATATATATATATATATATATATATATATATATATATATATATATATATATATATATATATATATATATAATATATATATATATATATATATATATATATATATATATATGGAGTAAAGTGTATTGATAATAATTTTATTTTGTATAATAATTTTCAATTACAGAGTCACAGATTTTAACCGTTTTGTTTTACCGGCTAACATCTAGGTAAGAAGGTTGGGTGTTCAGGTATGAATCTCCAAGTAAACTGGTTACTTGGAAATTCATTCTCTGGAAGTCACCATCTTGGAGTAAAGTGTATTGATAATAATTGCTTTTTGTAAATATAATTTAATTAAAATAATATCGATAAAAATAAGGGTCGATATCGGGTATTTCGATATCATGCATGCCCAATGCCCATATATATCGATGCACTAGCATCAGTGTATTCGAACGAAAAAAAGCCGGTAAAACAAAACGGTTAAAATCTTGTGACTCTGTAAATTGAAAATTATTATACAAAATAAAAAAATATTAAGCAGTGATAACATTTTAATATACCAACTATACATATTGTTTAATTAAGATAAGAAAAAAATTCTGAAAAGGTAAGAAATAAAAATTATTTTATATATAGAAGAACTCTAGGTCCTCAAGGAAAGGCTAAGCAAACTAACGACCTTAGAGCTACATAAGCATCTTAAGCAAGACTCTTAATTTTGCATATATATATATATATATATATATATATATATATATATATATATATATATATATATATATATATATATATATATATTATATATATATATATATATATATATATATATATATATATATATATATATATATATATTACCTGTCAGAAACTTTAGGAATTTTATAAGAAGGTCCTGATGTGTGTTTCCCTCTGATAAGTGGAGTCTGGCTTCCATCTAACTGGAATGGAGTCCCATCTATCTGACCCCATGTCATCATTGGGGAACAATCTACACCTGGTGCTGGAGATGGACTCCGTATATAACTGTAACCATTTACTTTTGGGGTTTCACGAAGTTCTTTCCCATCAACACCAACTTTTCCTTCTTTCTTGTAAGCTTGAATAGCTGATGCCTCTAGCATAGTTGCTTGACTCAAAGATTCATTAAACGGATTTTCTTTAAACCTTGTGTTATCATAGCATACTTCCCTTTCTTTTTGCTTCGCTTTTTCTATGGATTCATTTTGACTCATCTGAGCTCCATCAGGAACAAACATAACTGAGTTAAAGGTCTTGTATGTCCAATTTTCAACATTAAGTGGCCTTATATCTTTCTCCTTATCAGCTTTTCCTGTCAGAGCAAGAATTTTACTCTGCTTCTGTTCTTCAATGGAAGGGAGAGCAAGGTTTGGTGCATATGATTTATTATGCTCTTCTTCAGACTCAAACAACCAAGGATGCTTTGCTTTCCACCTTCGATCTTGTTCTTCCATAACTTGCTCAAAACTTTCATTGTCTTCACTTGTATAAGTTGACATAAATTCATCTAATGTGTATTGCTTTTCTTTATCTGATTTAGAAGTATCTTTTAAACTGTTCGATTCTTTAGTTATTTCTTCTTCCTCTTTTCCAGACCTAGGTGGGGTTTTAGAATGTTGGTTATTTGATTTTGCAATGGGAGTATCAAATGTAGCAGGACTATCTGCTGGATTTGTGTGAGGTATCGCTGACTCCTCTGAATATTTGGCATATAATTCTCTTAATTTTACAACATCATTTGATTCACTAGCTTCTAGGTAACGCAACTTGTCATTTAGATTTTCCAGGTCAGGAAAATAGTCCCTTTCTATTATGCTTTCTAGTTTCTGAAAAAAAAAAATAAATAAATAAAATATATATATATATAAATAAAGAATAAAGATTCTCTGGTGTACAATTCAAAACCTTTTTTTTTTTTTAATTTCTTGTTAATTCTTGTTTATTTTTATACGCTTTTATTTTTAAAGGGTGAAAGATTCTGTCTCATAGGTTTAACTACAGGACAGGGTATATATATATATATATATATATATATATATATATATATATATATTATATATATATATATATATATATATATATATATATATATATATATATATATATATATATATATATATATATATATATATATATATATATATATATAATATATATATATATATATATATATATATATATATATATATATAATGCACAGGAAAGTGATTTTTAGCCAGAAGCCAGAATCTCTGGCTTGAAAAATTTTTCTCCAGCCAGAGACCTGAGGGAGATGAATTTTTTTAAATAGTTTTATATATATATATATATATATATATATATATATATATATATATATATATATATATATATATATATATATATATATATATATATATATATATATATATATATATATATATATATATATATATATATATATATATATATATATATATATAATATATATATATATATATATATATATATATATATATATATATATATATATATATATATATATATATATATATATATATTATATATATATATATATATATATATATATATATATATATATTAGGCAAAATCCAGAAGACTCAGAAACTACAAATATGTAAGCTCACACAAGATATAGAAACGAAGTGGAACTAAACATAATATTTGTTACAAAGATTGCTTGAACAGAAAACTTCATATTATTTATTTTTCAAACTCTAATGCAAGTGGAGCTATTTACTCCTAATCAATTTAAGTTAATGAAAAATATTAATCGAATGTTATAACATTGGAAAAAATATTTCTGAAAACCTTGGAAGGATAAATTTGTTAAAACAATAAAGGAAAAATTTTGAGTTCATTAAAAGAACGATTTTGTCTAATTAAAGAAAAGAAAGAAAGCATACAAACAACAGTTTTAAACCCACAATATGAAATAGATCCACTTGATACTAAAGAACATTATGAATAAATAATGAGGAAATAAATTCAAAACAAAAAATAAAGGAAAGCAGCGCATTCAGTTCACATTCAGAAAGTCAGAAAGTTCAGTGTCCTCCACCTTATTCTGATATTATCAGCGAAACAGAAGAATTAAATGTTTAAATGGAGACATTTTGTCTTTTGGCAATGCTTCAATAAAATGTCGCACACATCATCATCTGATGAGAATGAACAAATGGAATTAACTGGGAAGAGTTCAGATATTCTTCATAAGAAAGGACTTAAAGAGAAGGATAAGTAGCAAACAAAGCACAAAAGAAGATGAAAGTAAAAGAAATTAATAATAATGTCAAGAATTAGTTTTCCTATCCACTTATGGAAAGAAAATCAACAAAACACGATACATCAGATGACCTTATTTGTGCTGGAGAGAAAATAAGTCTAAATACCACCACAGATCTCTTCCTGAACAACATTAAAATATTTGTCTGCTCCTTGTTCAAATGTTTTTAGTTAAAGAATTTTCAGCTGGGCAAGAAACATTTACTCTGAGAAAAGAAATCTAATTTCTCACAAATTGGCAAATAAGCTACTTTTACTTCATAATTTACAAGTATTTCATTGTCAGCACTAAATGACCAATATATATATATTATATATATATATATATATATATATATATATATATATATATATATATATATATATATATATATATATAATATATATATATATATATATATATATATATTATATATATATATATATATATAAACGATTTAATAATACATTCAAGAAACAATCATTTTAGAATAAGTAATTTTATTGAAAAGGAATTAAAAAAATTAACACTTTAATTACATACCTTTATATAGGCTTCTTCATTAAGAACTTTTTTCTTACGTGGAACAGGGTGTGTAGGTTTCTTAAATTCAACATCACTTACTACTAACATCACAGCTTTATCATTCTCTTTAGTCATTTTGAATGTTACAATTAGTAATTACTAGCTTGATATTTATGTACTCAACACACGAAAAATAACTGCAAATAAAATTTAAAAATTACAGTACTATATATATATACAGCAAACCTAATGAATGCTACAAGATCTCAATTTCCTCAATTGTCCTCATATAATATTAAGTACCATATATATATATATATATATCAGGACTTCCTCCTCTGCTTAATATTTAAATTTTTTCCTTTTTAAACTACTTTATGGTATATAAAATTGCTAACATTATTCAAATACCATACATCTACTATTTCATATAATAACCTTGAGCATCTTGGAATAAACCAAAAAAGAACACATTTGGCCTATTTAAGATAAACCCACAAAGCATTTATTCTTAGTTTTTTTATTATGATAAATTAGGGTATAGAGAGACTTTAATGAAATTAAGACAAGAATATGAAGTCATTTTTCGATTCCTGGGATGGAAAAGTAATTAGATGCAGAAGGTATAGGTGGAAAGATATAAGAAAGGAGGGTTTAACAAAAAATCCATTATACTTGTGTTATTTACTCCTACCTAATAGTATAAGATATGAAGGTATTACCAGGAGGTTTTAGATTCAAATAACAGATTAGTAGTAGTATGGCAGCAGAGACTTACAAAAGGTGGTTAGGGTAGAGAAAGGTATACAATAGGTGGAAAGAGTCGGAATAAATAAATTTTAATAAATAAATACATAGTTCTTCACCTGGGTTATTCTAATAAGAATTTTAATTTAAAAATGTATGGGAATGACTTGTCCGAAGATAAAGATTTGGGAGTGATTTTCAAGAGTAATTTGAAGGTGTCAGAGAAGTGTTTAGAAGTCAGGAAGAGGGCTAACAAAATGTTAGGAAGGATGTATCATAATGTTAATTATAAAAGTAAGGTAATCAAAAAGTTCGACAATAACAGTTAGATCACTGATTGAGTAGTGTGCACAAGTTTGGGTTCCTTATTTATGGAAAGACATTAATATATTGGAAGCATTACAATGTAGAGCCACAAGATGATTTTTGGATTTGAAAACAGCATTACAAGGATAGGCTAAGGAACTGGGGATGTTTTCTGTGGGGAAAAAATTTTCTTAGAAGATATAGTTTCAGAGCTTAAAAATGTATTAATCAATGACAATGAAGATTAAGTTCTTTTCAGCTGATCACAACAGGCTTACCTGAGGTCAAAATAAAAAATAAAAAAAAAATTAAAAAATCAGGATGTTAAAAAGTATCTATTCAACAACTAAGTGCAATTTTTGGAAAGATTTACCACAAGATATGATTGAAAGCAGGGTTGACAAAAAATTGAATTACTTTGAAAAATCCAACGTACCCAAGTTTTTCCATTATTATTTTATTTTTAATTTTTTTCACAAAAATATTGAAAATACTTGGAGAAATTAGGGAACATTAGTTTTTTTTTTTTCATATATATATATATATATATATATATATATATATATATATATATATATATATATATATATATATATATATATATATATATATATATATATATATATATATATATATATATATATATATATATTCCTACTCCTTCAACCCCCTCTAACTCATTTATGCCTAAAATTGTAATTTCTTCTAAAGACGTCACTTCTGCTCTCTCTGAGCTTAGCACTAAGAAAGTATAAACAAAATAACAATTTTGAAATGTAGCTAAATGATACAAGTTTGATTCATAGCAATAAAAAAAAACTATGTATAAATACAGGTTATATTGATAATTTTATATTTTACATTTTTTCACACTTTATCTTAGGGTCTTATCTAGGTAAACCTGTTGAATCACTATTAAGAATCAGAATTTTTTTTTTTAATTTTTGTACTTTTTTTTAAACTTTTATTATACAAAATCTGTTATTTTCTGAAATATTTTTGAAGAAAATGCATTTAATCATTAATTTAAGTGAATGTTACCTATTCTACTCATTCCTTACAATTAAATAAACCTAAATTAAATTTATATCTAATTTTCTCAATCTAAAATTTCAGTGCTTTTGACCTTTTTATAAATTTTAGGCAACCCCGGCTCTGGCAAAATTCCAGCTCCAGTCAGTCCCTATATATATTATATCTATATATATATATATATATATATATATATATATATATATATATATATATATATATATATATTGTTTTTATTATTTTTAGAAAATCCTTATATTTTAGATTTAATTAAATATTTTATATTAAATTAATAGATGAAATGATTTTAAAGTATCAAAATACGCACTAAACTTAAAAAATCTTTTATAGAACGGCGACATTTACTTTTTTTTATGCCTCGTGTGTATTCTCTTGAAAACGTTTAAGGACTTGCTTTTTTACCATTGTTAGTGCAGATCACTTTTACAGTTATGCTTAAAAACATTTAACTAAAAATACTCATCTGAACCAGAAGTGGTCGAAAAGATGAGTATTTCCCCAATTAACAATTATAAATTATTTATAGCCTTATCGTAGTTATATATACTTTAACCATTAGGGTAGGAATCTTTATAGAGCTTTGTAAAGAAATTAGGGCATAACAAGACCTACTCAACCCGGATCTTTTAAATATTGCTATTTGAATTAAAATTGACCTTTTGATTATTCTTGGGTTGAGTTAGTGTTTTAACTTGGATTGAATGTTTGACTAGACTTTACTATTTAACTAGGCCTTAGGTTTTGAGCAGAGTTTTGAGAGTTCTTGCTTGTTGTGGTTGAGTATGTTCCTACTTGGCTAAAATTTAACTAATTTACTACTTTAAAAATTTACTTATAAGCTTACACCAATAAGCAAAATATCCAAGTTTAATTACTTAGGAAACTAAATAAATCCCCAAAGCAAATCCCCCATTATTTTTACATTAGGCAGAACATTTTTAAATGGTGAGTTCCTTATTTCTTTTTATTAATTTGTAGGCTAAATTTTAATAGAATTAGGTTTATTCTTGGCAAAGCAGTAACATATCTGTATTAAGTGTTTTCAGGGTTTTTAATGCCACAGAAAATCCCAACAATATATATATATATATGTATAGGCTTAGGTGTAGATTGTTTCTGACTTTCGATATTTTTTATATCAATATCTTTTATGTCGATACTTTTATACCTATAATTTTTTTTACCTTTCTGATTACCTTTGACTGTCATTGTATCTGTTGTTGTTGTTCTTTAAATATGAATCTTCAAGATATAAGTGTAATTTGTTCTAGTGATTGGTCTCTTCTTATTATATATATATATATATATATATATATATATATATATATATATATATATATATAATATAATATATATTAATATAATATTATAATATATATATATATAGGCTTAGGTAGAGATTGTTTCTGAGTTTCGATATTTTTTTTTTCGAAGATTTTTTTATGCGAATTTTATTTTAATCGATATTTTCCTGCCTATAATTAGCCCTAGCTACTTTATGTCGTGCAAACGTTCCTTGTGTACGTTAGGTCTCTTTTTACGGCAAATTCTTGTGTAGGTTAGGCCTCTTTTTACGGCAACTTCGGTAGTTCAGTTTATAAGTCGAATTAGGTTCTGCTAAGAAGTAAGTAATAATAATTTGTGTAAGTAAGGTTCTCTGAAACTCTCTTGTTTGCGATAGGCTTTCTCCGTTATTTTCGATTTTCGATATTTTAACAATCGAAACTCAGAAACAATCTCCACCTTTACCATATATATTATATAATATTATATATATAACTATATATATATATATAGATATATATAATATATATATATATATATAAATACATATAATATATATATATATATAATATAATATATATATATAATATATTATATATAAAATATTTATAAAAAAAAAAAAAAAAAAAAAAAAAAAAAAAAAAATTTTTTTTTTTTTTTTTTGTTTTTTTTTTTATTTGTGAATATATGGTCCTAGGCTAGTATGTCATGCCAACATTCTTGTATAGGTTAGGCCTCTTTTACGGCAACTTCGGTAGTTCAGGTTATGATACCGAATTAGGTTCTGCTACAAAAATAAGTAATAATAATTGTGTGTATGTTTGGTGTAATAGCCTCTAATTCTTGCCAATGTTCTTGTTTAGGTTAGGCCTCTTCGATATTTTCGATTATCAATATTTTCTGATAATCGAAAGTCAGAAACAATCTACACCTTTACCTATATATATATATATTTATTAGTTCGCCATTTCCATTTTTTTTTCTTTAAAAAAAATGGAATAAAAAAAAAGAAAATATAAAAGTTAGAATATTGCTAGCTAAATACACATTAAAAAAAAAAAAAATAATGGATAATTATAAGATAGTTACTTTTGTATTGCAACAAATGTTATTTTGGTAATTGTTTATTTTTTATTTTATTTTTTTTTACTTTTCTATTAAGTAAAAATATGTGTAGAATGCATTTCGGCATATTTTGACTATTTATTATTAATTTAATAAAAATACAGAGACATTATGGTAGATCTCAAATTATTACCTTGCTAAAATATATAATAAAGATAAGGCTCTACATTCATATATCACAGTCAGCATGAAACCATCTTTGCATGTATTTCACACAGCAAGCTCCTACCCTGTTTCCTAACATCTTCCTTACAACTCCAGCAACTATCATTAGAAAAACATTATAAATTATAAAAATGGGTAAGGAAAAAAATATAGGATAACAGGTTATATATATATATATATATGGTAAAGGTGGAGATTGTTTCTGAGTTTCGATTGTTAAAAAATATCGAAAATCGAAAATATCGGAGAAGCCTATCGTAAACAAGAGAGTTGTCAGAGGTACGAGGTACTATTACTAGACATAGACACAATTATTATTACTTACTTTTCTAGCAGAACCTAATTCGACTTATCATAACCTGAACTACCGAAATTGCCGTAAAAAGAGGCCTAACCTACACAAAATTGCTGTAAAAGAGACTTAACGTACAAAGAACGTTTGCACGACATAGTAGCCTACGGCTAAGTATAGGTATGAAAATATCGATTAATCGGAAATATCTTACATAAAAAAATATCAAGATAAAAAATATCGAAACTCAGAAACAATCTCCACCTAAGCCTTATATATATATATATATATATAATATATATATATATATATAAATATATATATATATATATATATTATATATATATTGTTTTGTTCTTTGAGAGTGACCAACCTATGACTAAGCCTAATGGCAGTTTTTTTTGTAGTGGGTGATGGTTCATTGAATGCTGCATTCAATGTTCATTGCATGAATGAACTGATAACTAGGGAAGTTTTTTGTGCATGTACTAGTATTGTTAGTTATTATTATTTGTTTGGACTGGGACAGTCTCGGTAGGCCCTTGTGGCTTCTGTCTCTATTTTCCTATGTTCTATGTACCTCACTGATGAGGGGATATGTCTTCCTGAAAATACTGCCCTTCTGGCAATCACAAGGGCAGAGCGGGTGAAAAACGTTCACACCCAACGAGAGCTCGCGATGCTCTCGGTTCTATATTTAACTTAATAGTTACTCAGAACCATAAGTTTAAGCTAGGCTTGCTTTTATTTTTTTGGTAATACTCGGGTTCAGCATTTTTTCCCCACTAATGTATGGAAACCACAAATACAAAATGGTCTTAAATAAAATATTTTATTTTTTTTGGTAAATTGAAGCGCGGAAAATGATTTTGTACATTAAAAACAAAAAATAAACTAGTAAAATTTTAATTAATAAACTTACAACTACGACGATTTTACAACACATTATACGACTTCAAAGATATATTGCTCTTGGTCTGTGCACTACCAAGTTGCTACATCATTGTCGGAGCAAATTTTGGAGCTAAAAATTTGAGAATTATATATTGAAACTGCAATATGAGCCAAAGTTTATCAGTTTTAGTTTGGAGATATATAAAGATTCAAGTATGTGAAGGGAAGAACTAAGATGGTTGATATCAAAAATCGAAAAATGTTGTGACAAAGGGAAAAAATTCCAAGAGGTCTGAGAGTGGGAACGAATATTAGAAAAAGAGGGAGTGGAAAGAGGAAGTGAAGTACGGGGGGAAAACCTTGATGTTCGGATATACGTATCCTAAGACGAACGGTGGAACCAATATAGCCCTTTTTTTTTTTTTTTTTTTTTTTTTTTTCTCCTCTGGTGGGCAAAGGCCAGAGGCCTAACATTGTTCCACCAGAGTTGGGAGGAAAGTCGGAAACATGGTCAAATTAAAGGCCGACATGACCTGATACACGGCGTTTAAAGGTGCTTAAGTCATAGGTAGTTGGGAAAATAGATGAAGGAAGTGTGTTCCAGACTTTACCAGTAGAGTAAATGTAAGATTGAGCATAGAGGTTAAGTCTGGGGTCAGAGAGTTGGACAGAGAAAGGATGAGACTGTGTAGAAAGACGAGTCGCACGAGCCCTTCTCAATGGAGGAGGTATGCGACGAGAGAGTTCAGAAGAGCAGTGTCCATTGTAATAGCGATAGTAAGAGAGAGAGTGACGCAACAATTACGACGGGCAGAAAGAGATTGGAGAGAGTTAGTGAGAGCAGGAGAGTTGATAAGGCGAAAGCTCTAGACTCCACCTTTTCCAGGAGAGCTGTATGTGGAACCACCCCAGATGTGTGAGCATACTCCATACAGGGGCGAACAACACCCTTATACAGAGCAAGCAACTGGGGTGGTGTGAAGAAATACTGAAGGCGCCTCAGAACACCCAACCTCTTAGAAGCTTGTTTAGAAAGAGAGGTAATGTGATCTTTCCAAGAAAGATCACGAGAAAAAGAAACACCGAGAATATTAAGGAGAGATGAAGGTTTGAGTTGCGTGTTTTCGAAGAAGATATCGTAGTTGTGTGGAAGATTGTGTCGAGTAGAGAGATGGAGGAATTGAGTTTTTGAGGCATTGAAAACGACCATGTTTCTCTGCCCCAATTTGAAATACGAGATAGATCAGAGGTTAGTTGCTCCAAGGCACCTCCTTCGTCTATTAACTGTTGTTGGGAGGGCGTCTTTCAAAATGAAAAGAGTAATGAAGGGTGGAGTCATCAGCATAGGAGTGGATAGGAGATGAAGTAATAGAGAGAAGGTCATTAATGAAAAACAGAAAAAGTGTTGGGGATAGGACAGATCCTTGAGGAACACCACTATTAATAGATTTAATAGGATGAACGGTGGCCGTCTACAACAGCTGCTATAGAACGACCGAAAGGAAATCAGAGAGAAGGTCACAGAGAGAAGGATAGATTCCGAAAGAGGGAAGTTTGGAAATCAAAGCTTTGTGCCAGACTCTATCGAAAGCTTTCGATATGTCCAGCGCTACAGCAAAAGATTCACCGAAATGCCGAAGAGCGGAGGACCAAGAGTCAGAGAGAAGGGAAAGAAGATCACCAGTAGAGCGTTTCTTTCGAAAGCCATACTGGCGATCTGAGATAAGATTAGAAGAATTGAGATGTTTCCAAATCTTCCTGTTAAGGATAGATTCGAAAACTTTAGAAAGAACGGAGGAGGGACAGATAAATTTAAATACCACTGAAGTCTTCAGCGAGAACGGAAGTGAAGATTTATAATGAAAAAGAGAAGAGAATTTAAGTAAATCCGGAAGGAAAAGCATATGTCAAGATGAGAAAAGTATTGTGAGAGAGCCTTAGAGAGTTTGGTAGTCATAGAGACAGTGGAGTAGTTGAGATACGGAACATAGAACTAAACAGTTTTCTTAGGAATGGTAGGACAGGAATAGGAGGGTGGTATATTTTTGATAAGAAATGAAATAAATATTGAGATTCTAGGTTGAAGGGAAAGTTCTTGGACTTGAATAAATTGTTTGAAAAGGTGAATTTAGAAGGGAGAGAAAGGTTGGAGGAAGATATACTATAGGCACTTGAAAGATATGGGAACTGTAAAAGTTGGCAACAGAGGGGGTGAAAGAGAACCTGAGAAAGACATGTGAGAAAAGAGAAAGGTGTGCCAGAATTAAATATATTTATTATCTCATTATAAATATGAATGAAAATATTGTGACGTCATACATTTTCTTTATTATTTTGTATTCGTTATCATAATCATATGATTTTTACGTTTGTGACGTCATGATCATAAATTCTTGTGACGTTATACGTTTTACTTGAACGTTTTTCTCGAAATTATTTATTTTCTAAACTATGTGACATAATGGGGTTTATTGTTTTTTTCTAATATTTTAACATACCTCTAAACGTTATCTAGTAAGTACGTACAAAATAAACATGAATCTGCGACATCATAATTACGTGGATGATTTTGTTTCGTACCCAACCAATACCCAAGTCCTGATATTTCCTGTTTATGACTCATCTATGTAACGAATAACAAATCATCCGCTTACAGTGTATGATCTTTTTGCTTCATGTCCGAGATACTACTCTATGACAACACTTAATGTATTTATAAATAAAAATAATCTCACTGCATAACAAATTAACACCTTTAATGATTTTACATGTGCGGAGACATCATTAGCTGATAATATTGTATATAATTTCTTTCTCATGACTCTATTTCTTTAAAAGCATCATGATA
>SEYY01001216.1:198724-218724 GCA_009176605.1 Armadillidium nasatum
TAATTTGCGGATGCGGATGTCAAATTTTGGAGAAGTGCGGATGCGGATGCGGTTGAATTTTCGAAAGTTCGGATGCGGATGCGATATGTTAATTTTATAGATGCGGATGCGTATGTTAATTTTGATGAGGATGCGGATACGGATGCCATCACAAATAATATATATATATAGTATATATGCCAGACTTCACTTTAACATCCTCAAATATTTAAAAAACTACTAAACCTACGTTAAAAAGGATAACATTTTTGGAATCCTTGAAGAATTTTTGTAAGGAAAAATTGGAAATTAAAAAAAAAAAAACATTAATTTTAATTACTACGTAATTTAAAAATTTTTTAAGAAGCTGAACGACTTCGTACGCCTGGCAGCGCACGTCTGGGAGCGTCTTTTTATGAGTCAAATTTCGAGAATCTGAAATACTATAAATTTCGCGATTGACTGAGAAAATTGTAACAAAAATGTTAAATATATATATATATATATATATATATTATATATATATATATATATATATATATATATATATATATATATATATATATATATATATATATATAATATATATATATATATATATATATTTCGTGTAATATATCAGTAGGCTACGATCTTAAGGCAACGAACCAGTTATCAGTTAGGCCACAATCTCACGGCAATCTCCGGTCGTCAGGTTAAATAAGTCTAATTAAGTTTGCTAAAAAAAAAAAAAAATTAATAATAATAATAATAAGGACAGATTTTCACTCAAATATCGTACACAAATAAATTTTTTATATTTTTTCACCCGAGTTGCTGGTCAAAAATTGTGTTAACTTTATGCTAGTCCAAATCTCAGAGAAGGAAGCAAATGTCCTAGGAGCCTACTACGATTGTTTTTTGTAATTATCCTGAAAAAAGTAAAAGGTTAATAAATAAAATTAAAACACATATATATATATATATATATATATATATATATATATATATATATATATATATATATATATATATATATATATATATATATATATATATATATATATATATATATATATATATATAGGTAAAGGTGGAGATTGTTTCTGAGTTTCGATTGTTAAAAAATATCGAAAATCGAAAATATCGGAGAAGCCTATCGTAAACAAGAGAGTTGTCAGAGGTACGAGGTACTATTACTAGACATAGACACAATTATTATTACTTACTTTTCTAGCAGAACCTAATTCGACTTATCATAACCTGAACTACCGAAATTGCCGTAAAAAGAGGCCTAACCTACACAAGAATTTGCCGTAAAAGAGACCTAACGTATACAAGAACGTTTGCACGACATAGTAGCCTATGGCTAATTATAGGCAAAAAATATCGATTAATAAAATATCGACATAAAAAAATATCGATATAAAAAATATCGAAACTCAGAAACAATCTCCACCTAAGCCATATATATATAATATATATATATATATATATATATATAATATATATATATATATATATATATATATATATATATATATTATATATATATATATATATATATATATATATATATTCCACGAGTATGGTTAGGCTATTACGTTTGGTTAGGTATGGTTATATTAGGTTGGTCTGGTTAGGTCTTCATTTTATATTTTCTCATACGTAGATTTTGTGTTTATTCTGCTATCAACTCTTAATGTTATTGGCGGTGAGGGTTTAACTGTCGAAATTGACAAGACTCTCTTTATCAAATGAAAAAAAGAACAGGAGAAGGATTCTTCCAGAGCAATGGAATTTTGCTGGAATTTGCCGAGAAACGTTTTTTTTAGTAGCAGTGCCTGACCATAGTTTGCATACTCTCTTGCAGTGTATCAAAGAACATATTTGAACGAAAACTATTTATTATCTTATCTGATTGCTTTGCGAGTTGGAATAATATAAAACTCTTACAAGGCTTTGAATACGACCATCTTACGGTTAACCATTCTGAAAACTTTGTTAATCCCACGAATAAAACTCCATACTCAACGTATTGAAAACACGTGGCTCGGGTTGAAACATACAAACAAAATTCAGTGTGAAATTTCAAGTTAAATTTTAGACTCTTTTTTTTTCTGTGTGAATTCATTTAAATTTTAAAGACAAAAATATTATCACTGAAAATCTGCTTAATGCAATTTTGAGCGACATTTCTAGACTTTCTTGCTAAAAGCAAATGTACTTTATTTGAATATTTTAACCATTAAAAATTATTTCTATCCTATAAAATTGTTATTTTCTATTTTTTCTTTACATTAACTTTCATTTTAGTTGAAATAAATTAAATTTTGATGCTGTCGAAATTTTGGAAAAGGTCATATATATATATATATATATATATATATATATATATATATATATATATATATATATATATATATATATATATATATATATATATATATATATATATATATATATATATATATATATATAGGCCAGACTCTAGATTAGACATGACTTTTTAAAAAAAAAATACTGAACCTACATAAAAAAGAATTACATTTTTAGAATCCTTGTCGAATTTCAGGTAGGAAAAATTGGGAAATAAAAAAAAAAATCCTTATAATAATAAAGTTTACATAAGTAAAGTTTACTTATTTTTATCTGTGGAGATCATCGTACGCCTGGCAAGGTACGTTTTTTTTCAATTTTCTCGAAATTGGAAAAAATGGAAAATACCCCCAAATCGTTAACAGAAAAAGTAGTCTACAGTATCATCATCACTCACGGGTCGGGGGTACGGGGGGCAGAGCCCCCCGTAGACATATGATCGTCATAACACCAAATTTAAGTTTGTTACGTCATCAGTTGTTGTTTGTTACGTCATCAGTTGTCGTAGAAAATCATTTTTATTAATTTTTTTATTTATTTTTTTGCAAATATTTTACACTTTTCCTAACTATAATTCGACAAGGATTCTAAAAATGTAATTTATTTTTCACTACGTTTCGTAGTTTTTTTTTAAAAAGTCATGTCTAATCTGGAGTCCGACCATTATATATATATATATATATATATATATATATATATATATATATATATATATATATATATATATATATATATAGTATATATATATATATATATATATATATATATATATATATATATATATATATATATATATATATATATATATATATATATATATATATATATATATATATATATATATATATATATATATATATATATATGGCTCATGTCAAAAAGATCTTACGTTCATTTTTTAGAGAAAAAAATACAACGGAAATTCCCCAAAATGCGGTGAAAATAATAATAAAAAAAGTCAATTAATAATTTTTCATTATGAAATAGGTGGAGCTTAAAAATTTTTTTTTTAACCTTTCTTTTGTATAAAGTAAAGAAACGAATAATATATATATATATATATATATATATATATTATATATATAATATATATATAATATAATAATATATATATATATATATATATATATATATATATATATGCGTAAATTTAAATTGTAATTGAAATAACCTAACCTAACCTACCGTACCAAACGTAACCTAACCTAACCTAACTCTGCATTCCCAAACTATAACCTGACCATATTGCTTTAATTTCATAGAATGTTCATTACAGCACGCTTTACTTAATTAAAGGAATAATATTAAAACTTTGAAAAAATTTTACTGCGTCAATTTCATTTTTTACATTCTCTGTAATCCAATCGAGGTTGTAATTACTAGACATATTGTATTATCTTAAACTCTCACACCCTCTCCTGTCACACCAATCAATAAAAATACATGTGCATATTTTTTAATTTGTAAATTTAGTAACTTAAAATAAATATAATAATATAAAATAAATAATAAAAAGACATAATAGTATGAACTAAATAAACTTAATACCTTCTTATAATTCGTAATCTCAGTAATTTAATCATTTCTGGTGTATTTTTTTTTTTAAAACTTTTAGGGTATTTTTCAAGAAGTACGTAAGATTTTTTTAACATGACCCATATATATATATATATATATATATATATATATATATATATATATATATATATATATAAATATAATATATTATATATATATATATATATATATATATATATAGGCCAGACTTCGTTTAGAGCCAGCAACATATCTTATTTTGAAGCATGTGACAATTTTTTATAGCAAACTTTTATTTTTATTTTACAAATTTTTGGTTGCAATAGACTTAATATATATATTTGCTAGCCGTTAGGCCTATTTGCTGCCCGTTAGGCCTATATATATATACCCTTTAAGTCAAGGTCAGGTTAAGTAGAACTAGTTTGGTAGAAAAAAGTGAAGGGAAGATACATGAACCATATATGAGATTTATAAAATATACTCTCCCCAAATTGGTTACATTTCAGGATTTTTCGCTACTTTTTCGATTTTTAAAACTCGGTAATTTATTTCCCTTTCGTTTCTCGGCATTTAAAATATTTTTTTCGTTCTTTTTGGGATCATATTCTATAAATAAGGTAAATTTCGTTAAAATCGACAGGGGTAGATATACTGCATAAAATATTATATATATATATATATATATATATATATATATATATATATATATATATATATATATATATATAATATATATATATATATATATATATATATATATATTAATATATAATAAATAATAAAAATTTTAAAAAAAAAATACGAAACGTAGTGAAAAATAAATTACATTTTTAAAATCCTTGTCGAATTTTCAGGTAGGAAAAATTGGGAAAAAAAAAATCCTTATAATAATAAGTTTACATAAGTAAAGTTTACTTTTTTTATCTGTGGAGATCATCGTAGCCTGGCAAGGTAGTTTTTTTTCAATTTTTCTCGAAATTGGAAAAAATGGAAAATACCCCAAATCGTCTACAGAAAAAGTAGTCTACAGTATCATCATCACTCACGGGTCCGGGGGTACGGGGGCTGCCCCCTTAGACATATGAACATCAATAACATCAAATTTAAGTTTGTTACGTCATCAGTTGTTGTTTGTTACGTCATCAGTTGTCGTACAAAATCATTTTTTAAATTAATTTTTTTATTTATTTTTTTGCAAATATTACACTTTTCTAACAAAATTCGACAAGGATTTCTAAAAATGTAATTCTTTTTACGTACGTTGAGTAGTTTTTTTTAAAAAGTCATGTCTAATCTGGAGTCTGACCTATATATATATATATATATATATATATATATATATATATATATATATATATATATATATATATATATATATATATATATATATATATTAATATATATATATACTGGTCAGATTTCTGTTTGAACTACTTAAATATTTTAAAAACTACTGAAGTACGTAAAAAAGGATTATATTTTTGGAATCCTTGTCGAAAGTTAGGTAAAAAAAATGTAAAATATTTTAAAATAAATTTAAAAAAAAAATTTTTTTGTACGATTTTTTTTTTTTTGTCTGTTATTATTTTTATTATTAGTAAGGTTTTTTTTTAACGAACTCATTTAGACTTATTTAACCTGACGACCGAAGACTGCCATTGGATTGTGGCCTAACCGATAGCTGGTATGTTGCCGTAGAATCGTAGCCTACTGTCATATTACACCAAATATATATATATTTTACATTTTTGTTACAATTTTCTACGCACTAGCGAAATTAAAAGCAACTTTAAATTCTCTGAATTTGACTCATAAAAAGACGCTGCTAGAGGTGCGCTGCCAACCGTACGAAGTCGTCCATTTTATCTAAAAAACTATAAATTTCGTTATTAAAATAAATGTTTTTTTTTTTAATTCCCAATTTTTCCTTATCAAATTTCTTCAAGGATTCTAAAAATATAATTTTTTTACGTACGTTCAGTAGTTTTTAAATATTTTAGTGGTTCAAACCGAAGTCTGGCCTATATATATATATATATATATATATATATATATATATATATATATATATATATATATATATATATATATATATATATATATATATATATATATTATATAATATCGACAGTTTTATTTCTTTTCAGTACTGTCAGCCTTTCAGACAATTTTTATAGACAATTTTTAACGTCCACTGAATAAAAAGTGGAATTCAAAACTTAAAACTCTTAAACGCAACTGTGGAATTCACAATTTTTCTTACAGTGTAAAATTAAAATATTGTTAAATTAAACAAACACTAAATTATGTTGGTAATTTTTTTTTACCGTTAATTTTCACTTAGCATTTGTTCCTTTCCACCTCAAGTTAGTTTAATACCAACAATCATATCGATTAGTTACTTGAAACTCGAAATGTGATTTCCGTTATAAAAATAAACTATTCGGCTACTTTTACGACTCGTCAAGGTTAAGGGGCGGAGCCTGATTTCCTTAAAACAATTTCGGGGAAGAGGGGATGGAGAGAGCACAAATATGAAATGTCAGTTGCCAGATGCACACACAGCACATTTTGATGTATTTATGTATGGAAAAACGTGTTTCCACACATACACACACACACACATATAATATATATATATATATATATATATATATATATATATATATATATATATATATATATATATATATATATATATATATATATATATATATATATATATATATATATATATATGGTCAGACTGCACTTCTGCATACTTAAATATTTAAAAAACTACTGAACGTACGTTAAAAAGGATTATATTTGTGGAATCCTTGTCGAATTTTAGGTAAGAAAAATTGGGAAATAAAAAATAAGTTCTTAAAATAATTTTATTCGGCAAGTAAATTTTACTTTTTTTATAACGCTGGAAAGAATCGTACGTCTGGCAATGTCACTTTTTTTAAAATAAATTTTCCGAAATTTGAATAACTTAAATTTCAATAATGACTAAGAAAATTGTAAAGAGATATTATATATATATATATATATATATATATATATATATATATATATATATATATATATATATATATATATATATATATATATATATATATATATATATATATATATATGAAAACGTTGCGTTTTTCTCGGACTCAAAAATGGGGATAAAAAAATTTTACCCGTTGCGTTTTTCTCGGACTCGCAGAATAGTGTAGTTAATATTTAAAATTTAGGGTAAAGAAAATTAATGAGATGAATGTCAACTTTATTTTTGTAAAGTTGAAGCATTATAATTTTAACAAAATAACGTTCCTTTTTATTAATATAATATATATATATATATATATATATATATATATATATATATATATATATATATATATATATATATATATATATATATATATATATATATATATATATATATATATAATAGTAGTATGCATGTATTATGTTAACTTGTGGCTGGGAATACCCATTATTACCAATGCCTGCTCGCGGAAGGTCTGAGCACGTCATCATTCAGTGAGCCTGTGAGTGTAGGTGTAGATACTCCATCGAAAACTAGTTCAACCTTCATGAAAATGTAAAGATAAATAAATATTCCAGACATAACTTTAACTTACATGAACTCATATAAAGAATTTACACTTTTGTGGGTGTAAGTGTATATAAGTTAAACTAAATATCTGCAATACATATATTTACATATACATGTAACTATAAACATACAAACTGCTTTAATCTTGTTTTAAAGTATACTTTTAAAAAGTATAACAGTAAAATATAATTGCCAACGTTTACCATCTGCTTAAATAAAATATAAATTATTTATTAATGAAATTCATTTTATGTAAGAAAAATGTAAAGAAACTAAAAATAAGACTGTGAAGTTCATTTTGAAAATTTTCAAAAATTTATATAGGTAAAAAACATTAATATAGAGTTAATGGTAACTTGTACACATACCACGTGACAGTGTAGATTAGGCCCCGCCCTTTTCAACGATATTCGTCCATTTTCGTTCTGTGAATAGTTGATGTAGTGGTATTTCTTCCTTTTGTAAATTTTCGTCGAATATCGTTGTTACGTAACATCTAAAATAAGGTAAGTGTATTTAATTAGTTTTATATGAAAGTTTACGTGAAAACTAACCGAAAAGAGTGTAGCTTACATTGACGTGGCTGAGTAAAATCGTATCCAAAACTGGCCGTTGGCATCCAGTAAATGTGAGGGACTGAGTCACTTCATATTCTTTTGACTCATTTTCATTATGATGATGATGATAATGATTATATATATATATATATATATATATATATATATATATATATATATATATATATATATATATATATATATATATATATATATATTATATATATATATATATATATTATATATAATATATTAAAAAATATCGAACATCGAAAATATCGGAGAAGCCTATCGTAAAAAAGAGAGCTGCCAGATAGAGGTACTATTACTAGACATACACACAATTATTATTACTTACTTTTCTAGCAGAACCTAATACTTATATAATGAATATATATAAAAGAGACCTATACACAAGAATGCACGACATAGTAGCCTAAGGCTAAGTATAGGTATGAAAATATTGATTAATCGGAAATATCGACGTAAAAAAATATCGATATAAAAAATATATAGAAACAATATAAGCCTATCGCTTAGTCTCCTGAGTTTCACCGTACGAAGAGGCTCACTTTGTTTGAATTAAATGGCTAAAGCTTATTAAACGAAACTAACCTAATATAACCTAACCTAACCTTGGTTTTAAATATATATATATATATATATATATATATATATATATATATATATATATATATATATATATATATATATATATATATATATATATATAAATGGCTTAGGTGTAGATTATTTCTGTTTCGATATTTTTTATATCGATATTTTATTTTAATCGATACTTTTATACCTATAATTCTTGTGTACGTTAGGCCTCTTTTACTTCAAATTCTTGTGTAGGTTAGGCCTCTTTACGGCAACTTGTAGTTCAGGTTATGATAAGTCGAATTATAGAAAAGTAAGTAATAATAATTGTGTCTATGTCTAGTATAATAATAATCAACTCTTGTTTATATATCGATATCGATATTTTCGGACAATCGAAATCAGACAATATACCTTTATATATATATATATATATATATATATATATATATATATATATATATATATATATATATATATATATATATATAATATTATATATTATATATATATTAAAATTACAAATAAAGTTTTTAAAAGTATGTTAAGCCGTTTTCGATTCGTCCAAAAACTTTTTAAGAATTTAGTCGTGCGCCATTTTCGTAAGTTTTTTTTTTTAGATCTTTTTAAGTGTATTTTAACCATTGATATTATCTTAACGATTATCAAAATTTTCTAAAGTATCGTATGTATTCAAGTCAGCTGATTTATTTTCTACATGATGGTTGTGTTCCTAAAACATTCAACTAATACATGATCATTTATTATTATGCCATAAGAGGATTTTTTTTTCCTTTTAAATTATCAAATTAAAAAAAAAAACCGTTCCTGAGGAAAGTGTTTTGTAATAGGCTTAGTTATATTGATATACCTATGTATACGAGAATTCATTTTAATTTCGTATAAAAATAAGAAATATTTAAATTTTGAAAATTTCTGTATATTTTAACTATAATTGAAATAAATTTAAAAAAAAAAATTACATTAAACTGCACACAAACGTTGAATTAATGGCGGCCACAAACATGGGTGTGTTTACATTCGGTTTGTTTACATTTAAATCTTATGAAGAAATTTATTTATATAAAATGCTGTCTTCAGGAAACTAAATAAAACTAAAGAAGGGTTCTAAATTATTTAAGAGTAGTGATATTATTTTCCCAGGAAAATTAGCCTGTTTTCTCTCCGAAAGTGACGAATAGAACGCTGTTTTTCTCATAAAATTTTAGAACACTGAATATTTTAGTAAAACTTGGACAAATAGAAAACGACTTTACTGTCCTAAATTCCACAGTTGCTTGTGAAGGGGTGTGAAAATGATATTTAATTAAACTTAACACCTTAAACTTCATATATTTTCGAAAAATTATACATGACTTCAACCCAAAATTGAACATGGTGTCGGTTTTAAATATTTTGTTTTGAGCATATAACTACACTTTTGTTTCAATTTTTACTTATTCGTATTTTACCCTATTATATATATATATATATATATATATATATATATATATATATATATATATATATATATATATATATATATATATATATATATATATATATATATATATATATATATATATATATATATATATATATATGTGTGTGGTTATTGTTTTTTACTGTCGAGAAGTTTGTCAGTTTTTAATATAATTTTCGTTTTCAGGACAAATTTCTCTGCAATATTTTATCAGTTTGTCACAATGTTCTATACTATATGTCGTTATCAAATATATTTTACCACCACTAAGTTAGGTTAAGTAGGATATTAATAGTAAAATGCAACCCCTGCTGTTTATCTGCTCTATTAATAAATTTTCTAAAATATTTTAAGCCGAAGCCAGAACTATCGGCTTTGTAAATCTAATCGACGGAGGTGAATTGCCAGAAAGCGCTAGCTTTTTAAATTATGTTATTTTCTATTGTGAGTTTATTTTTTGTCATTTTTTATAATTTAATATGGAATCAATATATATATATATATAATATATATATATATATATATATATATTATATATATATATATATATATATATATATATATATATATATATATATATATATATATATATATATATATATATATATATATATAAAGGTTAAACATATTTTTTTGCCTTTTCGTATATCTAAATTTTATATATATGTAAACTAACCTAAAAGTAAGGTTATAAGAATACCGATATATAGATATTTCAGTGCCTTGCAATATATATATATATATATAATATATATATATATAATATATATATATATATATATATATATATATATATATATATATATATATATATATATATATATATATATATATATATATATATAGGCTTAGGTGGAGATTGTTTCTATTCGATATTTTTTTAATCGATATTTTTGTCGATATTTATTAATCGATATTTTCCTGCCTTATAATTAGCCCTAGGCTACTTTGTCGTGCAAACGTTCTTGTGTACGTATAGGTCCTCTTTTACGGCAAATTTTGTGTAGGTTAGGCCTCTTTTACGGCAACTTCGGTAGTTAGGTTATGAAATATCGAATTAGGTTCTGCTAGAAAGAAAAGTATATAATTGTGTCTATGTATAATAGTACCTCTGCAATTTTCTTGTTTACGATAGGCCTATATTTTATTTTCGATATTTAACAATCGAAACTCAGAAACAATCTCCACATATATATATATATATATATATATATATATATATATATATATTATATATATATATATATATATATATATATATATGGTAAAGGTTAAGAAGCTTTCTGAGCTTCGATATTTGGAAAATATCGATATAAAATATCGATATATCGAAACATCGATATGCCAATTCAAAAATTATTCTAATTATTTTTATAATTATTATTATTTAGTTTTCTAGCGTACTTAGTTCGACTTATCATAACCTGAACTACCGAAGTTGCCGTAAAATACAGGCCTAACCTATACAAGAACGTTGCAATAAGATACCGATTGAATTCGAAATTTCAAAATATCGATATTAATAAATATCGAAGCTCAGAAAGCTTCTTAACCTAAGCATATATATATATATATATATATATATATATATATATATATATATATATATATATATATATATATATATATATATATATATATATATATATATATATATATATATATATATATTGTAGTCTACTGGAAATAGGTGTTTAGCAATTCCTTAAAGAAAACAAATGTTTATTCTCGTGCAAACCTCCTTGACCACATAAACGTAGCAAAGTGTCCTTCCAGTTGATCAAGTGATATTCCACATGACTGTTTTCAATTTCATTTAAGGAATTCTAATATTTATGTAATTGAAAATATAATGTAAATTTGTCAAAAATAATTTAACCAGACCTAATGAACCTAAAAAGACAACCTAACCTTTACTAATTATCTTCACATGCCTAACCTTGCCTAGTCAACTTAACCTAGCCTAATTAACTTAACCTAGCCTAACCTTGCCTAATTAACTTCACCTGCCTAACGTTGCCTAATTAACTTAACCTAGCCTAACCTTGCCTAATTAACAACCTTGCCTAATTAACTTAACCTAGCCTAATTAACTTAACCTATCCTAACCTTGCCTAATTAACTTAACGTAGCCTAACTTTGCCTAATTAACTTAACGTAGCCTAACCTTACCTAATTAAATTAACCTTACCTTAACCTTAAATTAACTTAACCTGGCCTAACCTTGCCTAATTAACTTAACCCAGCCTAACCTTATCTAATTAACTTAACCTAGCCTAACCTACCTAATTAACTTAACCTAGTCTAACCTTGCCTAATTAACTTAACCTAGCCTAACTTTGCCTAATTAACTTAACCTAGCCTAGCCTAATTAACTTAACGTAGCCTAACCTTACCTAATTAAGTTAACCTAGTCTAACCTTGCCTAATTAACTTAACCTAGCCTAATTAACAAACCTAGCCTAACCTTGCCTAATTAACTTAACCTAACCTTGCCTAATTAACTTAACCTAGCCTAATTAATTTAACCTTACCTAATTAACGTAACCTAGCCTAACCATGCCTAATTAACTTAACCTAGCCTAACCTTGTCTAATTAGCTTAACCCAGCCTAACCTTACCTAATAACCTAGTCTAACCTTGCCTAAATAACAAAAAAAAAAAATTTGTAAACATTTTTTTATTTCTTTTAATTTTTAATTTCTTTATTTTTTAATTTTTAAATTTTTTTTAAATTTTTTTTTTATTTATATTTTTCGATTAATCGATCGATATAACGTTTCGATATATCGTTCGTCCATTAAAAAATGCATTGAATTGATAGTTAAAATTAAATATCCTCGATTAATCGATCGATATATCGTTTGAGTCTTAAAAAATACTTGGGTCTAAAATTGTAAAATCGATCATCCGGTTTAAAAACTGGATGAACGGCTAAAAACCGGATGAAATTGCGGTAAAAACCGATTGTCCGGCTAAAAAAATCAGAATCCGGCTAAAATTCCCGAATCCATCTAAATCCGCGCAAAATCCGGGCCAAATCCCCAAAATTTGGTGAAAATTGCGTAAAATTTGTTGAGGTTCGTTTTTTTCGAACCGATTATCCTGTTTAAAAACCGGTTCATCTTCGATCCCGGTCCATACTACTATATATATATATATATATATATATATATATATATATATATATATATATATATATATATATATATATATATATATATATATATATATATATATATATATATATATATATATATATATATATATATATGTGTGTTTGGTTTCGAATTGTTTAACTAACCAACTTAAAGTTCATTTCATTATATAAATTTGTTTACCTTTTTTCTTTTTATGTTCACTTTTCAACCTATAGTTGTTAAAATTTAACTTAGTGATGTTATTTGTTTTTTTACTTTTTATTTTTTATTTATTTTGTTGTTTATTTCTTGAGTTTTACTTTATTTCACTTATAATTTTAGTTCTCATTGTTTGTGTTGCACGTAATTAACAATAGATCTCTGTTTTTTTTGTATGTATTTTTTATTGTTTGTTTCTCCCCCGTTTTTCAGTATCCAGATGATGGTCATAGTAGTGACTGAAACTTTGTCATTAATTTTAAATGTTTCCTTAATTCATGTTATCTTTAAATCTACTCATCAACAAAATTTGAAATATGTTCCATTCATTTTTTGCTTTGCTATTTTTGATATATATATATATATATATATATATATATATATATATATATATATATATATATATATATATATATATATATATATATATATATATATATAGTAAGGATAGCGATTTCGGCAGATGCCAGATTTAGCTACTTTTCGAAAAATCTGGCAACCTGTCCCTAACGGTCTTTTCTGCATTTGCGTGCAATCCTGCATTCTCAGGGACACTTCCAGACCTTTTCTTTGTCGGTTCACGGACCCGCACGGACCCCTGGACCCCAAGATTCGAGTCAAATTTCAGCCGGTCTGAACCGCAAAGAAAATGGTCAGGAAAGAGAGTGAGGTGAACGCAGCGATTTCGCTAACTCAGGCAACTTCCTGATATCATTTTTGAAGGGTTCACGAGGCTCCCGCGGGGGCCCCTTCCCCAGACTTGAGGCCAATTTCAATGGGATGAACCCTCCAAAATGGTGTCAGGAAAGAGCGTGAGGTAAATTTGAGCAGAGTAGCGATTTCGGCAGATGCCAGATTTAGCTACTTTTCGAAAAATCTGGCAACCTAAGCGAAACGGGATTTTGATTAGCTATTAACTTATTCCTCAGAGAATTTTGAAAAATAATTTTTGGCATAGTACTCTGAAACTTGCAAATGCAACATTTTGAACATATATTTTATATAATAATTTCTTTATTTGACAAATAAATAAACATATTAGGGCTTTTTTTTTTTAAATAAAAAATAAAAGTGGCAAGTCACTTTGTTCGTAAATATGTCATCATATTTACGAAAAATGATTTTTTTTTTATTTACTTGAAGTAATATTCAGAAATTTTCTAAAGTACTAATGTTAAAAAAATTATTCTTTTTTATCTAGCTCCACTTTAAATTAGTAGATATAAAAAAAATAAAAACTTTGATCAGCTGATTTTTGCCAAAATTTACCATATAATAAGGTAAATTTTATATATATAATATATATATATATATATATATATATATATATATATATATATATATATATATATATATATATATATATATATATATATATATATATATATATATATATATATAAGTTCACCCCTTTTCCCTCGTTCTTTTTATGAATTTCTAAATTGTAGGATAAACTATATTAACAATATATTTAATTATTTTTTTATTTATTTTTTTTTTTTGTATCAGAAATTTTATAAAATGGTATGAAAACAGGACTAAAATATTTGAAACATCTTTCTAACAAAACTACGTTCGCCATGATACATCAAAATATGCCGTTTTATGGTACAAATTTAATAGAAAAAGAAATATCTGAATATTCTGACAACCCCAATTTGGGAACAATATTTTAATCTGATTTTAGAACAAAAATATAAAATGTTCTGGGACTTCACAAAATTGAGTTTCCACAGTAATAGAAAGGGAAATTTATAAGAATGCTCTAACTTACTATTAGGTAAACTTTGGCTATACCGACATTACTCGATTTTCTTATAAGAATCCTATCGATAGGTTATAATTCTTTTAAGGTATGCCTCATGGGTCAGAATATATATATATATATATATATATATATATATATATTATATATATATATATATATATATATATATATATATATATATATATATATATATATATATATATATATTATACTGCTCCATACGTTGAAACGTAGTATTTATTAATCTACTCTACAATATTTTATCACACCATACAATTATTTCTAAAAATAGTAATTAAAATATGAAATGAGGACATGACGGACAAATGAGGCAGAATAATATATCTGGGAAAAAGTTTCGATACTAAAAATTGAAATTGTAGATTATGTTTATATTTTTAATGACCACTAGCGGGTTGGTGGTAAAGGAAGCTGAGCCGCTTGTAAATAAATGTTTGTGTGCCATGCATGCACGTGAATTTGCAAAAAAAAAAAAAAATTTAAGATACTTTTTTCAAAATATCCTACATTATAGCTGCGTATCTAATGTTTCCAATCAACACTTTATTGTGAGTACATCCTTTTTTTCTGCATTTCACACGCTTCCATTTTTTTGATTTCTTTTTTATTAATAATTTCCAATATTTTCTGTACGTTTTTGAAAACATAGCAAGTGCGATCTTGCAATATATATATTAAATATATATAATATATCATATATATATATATATATATATATATATATATATATATATATATATATATAATATATATATATATATATATATATATATATATATATATATATATGGTCAGACTTCAGTTTGAGCTAGCTACATATTTCAGAAACTTCTTAACGGACGTAGAAAGGATTATATTTTTAGAATCCTTGTCGAATTTCAGGTAGGAAAAGTATAAAATGTTTGAAAATAAAAAATAAAAAAAAAAAAAATGGTTTTGTACGACAATTGATGACGTAAAGTTAAATTTGGTGTTATACCGAGCATTTTTCTACGGGGGGCTCTGCCCCCGTACCCCCAACCCGTGTGATGATGATACTGTAGACAACTTTTCCTGTCGACAATTTGGGGTATTTCCCATTTTTTCCAATTTCGAAAAAATTGAAAAAAACGGACATTGCCAGACGTACGATTCTCGCGAGAGTTAAAAATAAGTAAACTTTACTTATATAAACTTTATTATTATAAGAATTTATTTTTTATTTCCCAATGTTTCCTACCTGAAATTCGACAAGGATTCTAAAAATGTAATCCTTTTTTACGAAAATTAAGTAGTTTTTTAAATATGTAGCTAGCTTAAACTGAAGTCTAGCCTATATATATATATATATATATATATATATATATATATATTTATATATATATATATATATATATATATATATATATATATATTATATATATATATATATATATATATATGCCAGACTTCAGATTGAGCTAGCTACATATTTAAAAAACTACTTAACGTACGTAAAAAAGGATTATATTTTTAGAATCCTTATCGAATTTCAGGTAGGAAACATTGGGAAATAAAAAATAAATTCTTATAATAATAATAATGTTTAATATAAGTTTACTTTTCATTAACTCGATAGAATGTTACGTCTGGCAACGTCACTTTTTTTCTTAAATTTTTCCGAAATTTGAATAACTAAAATTTCGCTAATGACTAACAAAATTGTAAAAGATGTTAAATATATATATATATATATATATATATATATATATAATATATATATATATATATATATATATATATATATATATATATATATATATGGTGTAATACATCAGTTAGGCCTGTATACGGTGGCCATCTCTGGTCGTTCAGGTTACATAAAGTCGAATTATGTTTCTTAGTTCATCAGTTATCGTACACAATCAAAATTTTTTTTTTCAAATATTTTACACTTTTCCTAACTGAAATTCGACAAGGATTCTAAAAATATAATTCTTTTTTACGTACGTTAAGTAGTTTTTTAAATATGTAGCTAGCTCAAACTGAAGTTTGACCATATATATATATATATATATATATATATATATATATATATATATATATATATATATATATATATATATTAATATATATATATATATATATATATAATATATATATACTAAATTTCGAATTTGCACAATAACGGCTACACTAGATGGTAGGTGTAGGAAGATAACCTTTAAGCCCCAAGGGGGAGACCTGTAAGCACACTCCAAATGAAGTAAACTCTGCTTTTGAACCAAGACGTTTCCGTTTTAGGGAAGTTGCTTCTTTGTGTTGTTTGGCGGATATTTGTGGCAACTTTGTAAGTGTAGGTGTAGGTTTAAATGAATTCAATTTTTATATAGTGATATATAAATATGAAACTGAAAAAACAATTTATAATTATAAATCTGACTAGACCTAAGTTTTTGTAGTATACTTACCAAGTGTAGCGATTATCAACGTTACCAAACTTCACCATTTGACACAATTAAGGACTAATTATTTATAGTTTTAAAAGCATATTTTCGTATGCAAATACTAAAAATTAACTTCTGCGAGACTTTATAACCAGTTAAATAAAATCATTATAATGAATGATATATTTATATAAATTTAAATAGCAAAATTTTTAAAAAAAATTAACATACTTGGTAACTGTAGCGAATCACGTGACTGAAAGTGTAAATTAAGCCCCTCCTTCCCCTTAGCAATAAGCGTTCACATTTTGTCTGCGTATAGTTTGAATTGTTTGGTGCTCGTGTTGTTAATAAATTTAGTATATCAATTCCACTCCTTAATCGTCTTCAATGTAAGGTAATATATTATTTACAACTTATGGCTTACTTGTTATGAAAATTAATGTAAAGCGAGAAGTAAAAGTTAACGAAAATGAAGTTACTTACCAACATAGGCTCTCCATAACGTGGCTAAAACTAATCGTCAGATTTGCCGGAGACTATGTTGTGTGACTGAGTCACTCGTTTTTACGATCGAGTCGAGTCATATATATATATATATATATATATATATATATATATATATATATATATATATATATATATATATATATATATATATATATATATATATATATATATATATATATATATATATATATATATATATATATATATATATATTATATATATTTATATATATATATATAGTTTTAAGAATTTTAATTTTTATATAATTTTTAAAGATATATTTTATATTATATATAAATATATATTAATATATATATATATATATATATTATATATTATATATATATATATATATATATATATATATATATATATATATATATATTTATATATATATATATATATATATATATCATGCAGATGTGGGCACCGATCCGTTACTAACGGAACTACTTTTTTTTGTAACTGACTCGTTACTTTTTCTTTAATGTAGCCTACCGAATAATCCGATATTTTTTTCCTCCGTTACTTTTAAGTCCGTTACATTTTGTTCGACTTTGATAGTCAGTTGACTCCCCAGGGCAAGCTATTAAGTCCGTATATATATATATATATATATATATATATATATATATATATATATATATATATATATATATATATATATATATATATATATATATATATATATATATATATATATAATGAAATGTAAATTTTAAAGCCAAAAATAAAATCTTACATAGATTCTATACTTGCTTTAAGTATTCTTCAAGCAATGTTACTGTTTATGCTTATCCTAATTAAAGTGTACATTTTCTTTCAGTTACAAGGTAACCAACATCATGAAGAAGACATTGAAAATGCAACCTCATAAAGGAATGCCAAAACCGAATATACAAACAAACATATACGTGTTTGTAATTTATGTATAATTAATTTTCTATGTATTTATTATTAAAAATTTATTAGTAAAAAATTGTTTTTAATAATTCTGATAATGTTGAAAATTTAATATACACAAATTTATAAATTACTTAGAGGCTCAATTACACTGGGCTAGTTTACAAGCCAACGAGTTTAGAAGCCGGCGAGTGAGCGAGTAGTCGATTACACTGGGTTAGTAAACTCTCCACTCACTACGCTGAGTCATTTATCCTCTCATAGTGTATATTCTTAGTTCCGAGTATTTGCATCTCTTGGTAAGCCTGTTTGTTTAATTAAATGTCAAAGTGGAATAGTAATATTATTAAATTTTTGAAAATACATAAAAAATTTTTTTTGCTATAAAACATTATAAATACCGAATGTTAAGATATTAAAACGAAAAATGTGCCCCAAAATATGTACGAACATTTAGATATCTTGTTTCAAATTAGATCACAAGCTTAGTCTCTTCACTCAGTGTTTATTCTATGTTTTCATTGTTTGTACCTCTTGGTAGTCTTGTGAGCGAGTCGTCGATTACACTGATCGAGTTTACAAGCCAGCGAGTAGATTGAAAAGTAGCCGGCGAGTTACGAATTAACTAGTTTACTCGCTGCTAGTAAACTCGCCACTCGCCCAGTGTAATCGAGCCTTTAGATATCGCAATTAATGTAGTCAAAAGATAAAAGTAACGGAATAACGGAATTTTCTATACTTTTCCTTTTTCTTTCAAAGAAACTAAAACTAGTTACTTTTTCTGTGTAACAGAGTAACCGGAAAGGAATTATTTTTTTTGAGTAACGATTTCCACCTCTGTATTTATGACTTATGTAAGAAGTCGGAACTTTAGATATTACTAAAAAATATATATAATCATCCACTCACGGGTTTTGAGT
>SEYY01001216.1:223724-256224 GCA_009176605.1 Armadillidium nasatum
AATCTTACATATACTCTACTGGTAAAGTCTGGAACACACTTCCTTTATCTGTTTTCCCAACTTCCTTTGACTTGCATACTTTCAAACGCCGTGTATCTGGACACGTCGGCCACCATCGACCAGGATAGATCTTCCCCAACTCCGGTGGAATTTGGTAGGCCTCTTGCCTTTGCCCACCAGAGGATATATATATATATATATATATATATATATATATATATATATATATATATATATATATATATATATATATATATATATATATATATATATATATATTTAAAAACATTTAGCTTTTTTAAAGCGATTTCTGTTTTACAATTAATTTTATTTAATGGGAATTGTCCTTAAGAATGTCAACTTTTTTTTTTTTTTTTTTTCTTTTTTTCTTCTTTTTTTCTTCTTCGTCTCGTAATATCTGCTGTAAGATTCATCCTTGGGGTCGAGACTCTTTATCATTAAAAATTTTATACATATTCTCCTTTATTAGGAGGAGAATTGATTAATTTATGTTTTTGTATAGTTTCATGGTGATTTTTTCAATAATAATAATAATGTAAATTCTTGGAAAATGATATGCTATAGTGCTCTAACCCCAACCATGACACATCCTAAACATTCTTCTACCAAAGTAGTTTTACTGTTATTTAACTGCAGTTTATACAATAACATCTTTCTACCATTACAGCTATCAGATGTACAGTCGTCAACAGAAGTTCGTTCCTAGTAGGTTGGAAATAAATATTTATATAAAATGGAAATCATTTCATAAAAGCTCTATTTTGAATAAAAAGAAAATAAAAACATTCAGCGGGGCTTAATTGAACTGTGATTGGCTGAACCTGAAATGATCTAGATTTTATATAAATATTTATTTCCAGCTTAATAGGAACGAACTTGTGTTGACGACTGTACCATCGCTTAGTTTTCAATATCTTCTAAATATTGCAAAGATAAAATACTTATGCTTCCTTCCATCATATTTCTTCAGGAAGAGAGTGTTTAGCCATGTTGAAATATGCTGTTGTTCCAAGAGAAGCAGACTTTACCTTAAATGGTGGTGTGATTTAAATATTTTTTTGCACCATAATTTGTACATCTTATTTTTGAATGGATAATTAATAATTTGGCCAAATTAATATGAACTCAGTAATGGCAGAAGTTTTAACTTGCTGCCACGTAAAGTGAAAAAAAAAGAAAAAAATCTACACCGAAAAATCTTTTATTTTTTTTTTTATTTTTATTTTATTTTATTTTTTTATTATTCTTATTATTTTGAGGAGGCCTAAAAATAAAGCTGAAATTTTCTTTTCTATTTGTAAACATTCTAATTATATATATTATTATATATATATATATATATATATATATATATATATATATATATATATATATATATATATATATATATATATATATATATATATATATATATATATATATATATATATATATATATATATATATATACAAAATTTTTTCGAAAAATGTTTAACCAAATATCAAATATCCAGGCATACAGAACTTTAAATGTTTCATTAAAAAATAAAAAAAAATAAAAAAATTGGGAAAAATATACATTTATATTTAAAAAAATAAATAAATTTTCATTTTCACCATTTATTTTTTTTATTTTTATTTTTTTTATTTTTTATTTTTTTTAATTTATTTATTTATTTTTTATTTATTTATTTTTTATTCGAGTTTAACAAAGGACGAACGAACTTGTCCCTTAAGTTAAAATCGATTATATTTTTCATGTATATTTTGCTCAATAATATTTTCAGTACTTTTGCGCAGTAAATTACATCACATTTATTAAAAATCACTTGAAGTTATTTAAACTGTATTGCTGCAAACAAATTTATTAAAAATATGAGTATTTATAAATTTAATATCGAACGAATTTTAAATTTTAAAAATCTGTAAGATTTATTAGAAGGGTTTATCACTAAACATAAACAAATATACCATCATTATATATCCGCTACATACGTATACCATTGTTTACTACAATTTATATAGGAAATTATTAAATGGATTATTCTATATGAAACCAAAGTATTCATATATTTAAGGAAAAATATTCATTCTCTAAAAAAAAATAAAAAAAAATAAAAAATTCATTTATATACTGTATATAAGGAAATATATATTTTCAGTAATTTTTTTGCAATACATGAAGGCGGTGGAACAGAGTAAAGTTGCCAAACACCGATTTTTTAACAAAATAATTTCATCCTGAGCATTCTTTTTCCTTTTAGAAATAGAAATGTAGTGCATTCTGAAATTTAGACAACCAGTTAATTCATCTTTAAATGAGAATTAAACCCTAATTAAGCACACTTGCCAGTTGATATATATATATATATATATATATATATATATATATATATATATATATATATATATATATATATATATATATATATATATATATATATATATATATATATATATATATATATATATATATATATATGACATGCATATGATACAGGGTTTCTGTGCTGGCGCAAATTCTTGCACTAGGCTTTCCTATTCTGGCAGTAACCTAATCAAAACTGAGCGTTTACAACAGTGAGCGGATCAATAATGGTTGTAACAATTAATGGTGGAGTAAACAATATCAATATTCATCTGTAGTAATTTACAACATCGCTTTGCGGAAAATGTGAGGTGTGGTATCCTCGTCAATAACTTACCATAACTTTATTTGTTAATATTAACTGTCGACTGACAAGCGAAAAATACGAACAGTTGTTGCAAAATGAATTTGGTGATGCGACGGAGATTGTACTCAACATGTCGGGGCTCCACAAAACACCGATCGATTAATGACTCGATACTTAACCGAACTTTCCCTGAACGATAAAATATCCGGTGTGATTTGATTCAATTAATATTTGACTGAACTTTCGATATGACATCATAACATATCGGTATTTTTATCGATGTATCTTTTCTTATTACTTAATCAATAATCGATGTAAGACTTTGTTTGTGGTATAGACGTGTGTGGTGAGCTTATACATATAGAGAAAATTTCTTAAAAAAATAAAAAAAATAATAATATATATGCTTGTTGCGTTTTCCCAGTTTTATAAAATTATTTTTAAAAAAAAGTACCGAAACCACAATAAAATGTAAAATTAGTAAAATAATTTTATTTTCCTATTGCTTAGGGTAAACTTAAAGGTGAGTGCAAGATAAGCTTTGCCGGCTTAGGTTAAGAAGCTTTCTGAGCTTCGATATTTTTTATATCGATATTTTGAAATTTCTATTTTATTCGGTATCTCATTGCAATGTTCTTGAATAGGTTAGGCCTGTATTTTACGGCAACTTCGGTAGTTCAGGTATGATAAGTCGAACTAAGTACGCTAGAAAACTAAATAATAATAATTAGAATAATATATGAATTGGCATATCGATATTTTCGAATTTCGATATTTTCCAAATATCGAAACTCAGAAAGCTTCTTAACCTTTACCAGCTTTGCCCTTATATATATATATATATATATATATATATATATATATATATATATATATATATATATATATATATATATATATATATATATATATATATATATATATATATATATATATATAGGGTGCTACAGGACCTCACCAAAAAACTTGTAGGACCAATAGGTCATACAGAGAAGAACATCTTTTGTTAAGTTGCATATATCCCCCAACCTGTCGTCTCGTTATGCTCATGGGTCCGTACAGTTAGGAAATGGAATAGAAACAGTTGTACACAATACATTTTATTGGAAGACATGTTTTCATTACAATGTATGTTCAAACAGTTTACCCTGCTCCTTATTACTTGTCTGATACCGTCGTAGCAATGACCGTCTAACTCTTGAGCAATGCAAGATTCTGGGTGATGTGAAATGAATCATTGATATGGGCAATAAACTGAGCTCTAAAAGTTACTTGGAGTTTCATGTAACATACTATTGACATGCCCACAAAGATAAAAGTCAAGGGGCGTTAGGTCAGGTGAACGCTGCGGCCACACAACAGGTCCTGCACGTCCAATCCAATGTTCCCCAAAGTCGATGGTTAACTGCGCCCGCGCATCAATACAAAAGTGTGTTGGAGCGCCATCATGCTGGAATCAGAGTTGTCGGCTACCGCAAGCGGTCCGATGTCCAGCAGGTTCGGAAGTACTTTTTGCAGGAACTGTAGATAACGCAGCTCCCATTAATCTTGCTGACAAGACTACAAGTGCCAGCAAATGTCGGCCAACAATTTCAGCTCAAATGTTCACGGAAAATTGTTGATGTCGAGCAGCAACCGCATGTGGGTTCGCATAGTCTCGGATGTGGCTATTCCTGCTGTTAAAATAGCAGTCACGAGTAAAGTAGGCTTCATCTGCGAATAAAACGTGCGTGGAGAAAACGGCATCATTTGCACAGCGATAAAGGAACCGTCGCACAAAGTGCAGACGAAGTTAATAATCGCTTGGTCCCAGGTACCGAGCCCTCTGAAGATGGTACACATGTAGGTTGTATTCCCGCAGAACCCTCTATATGGAGATGTGACTTACCCCCATAGCATGCGTCACGGCACGCGTGCTGAATGACGGTGCCTCGCTGAATCTCTCGAATCTCTGAATCTCACGTCATCCTCAAACACCAATGTCCTCACAACACGCCTTCCACCGCCGACATTCTGAGGAAGAAAGTTACCCCTTTCCCGTAGGCGGCGATGTATTGCAGCAAAGGTACCGTGGTGTGGATGTTTCCTGTTAAGAACGTTGCCCGTAGATGCGACGAGCTTCTTATCCATACCACTGGCCTCACGGTAACACATTATTACGTCGGTCAGTTCGTGTAATTCGTATATCCATGTTTACTGCTACCGCATAACACCACGCGGAGGTACCGGTAATCGTCTCTATACGCGCACGAAACAACAAACTGGGACAATGGTACATGGCGTGTCACGTACCTCGCTCGATGTGCAAAAAATGTTTATCTCTGTACGAACTATCAGTCCTACAAGTTTGTCGGTAACGTCCTGTAACACCATGTATATACATATACTGAACCACGAAGATGCATTATATATAATGTACTTTTGTGTTCAAAATTCAATTTTAACCCAGTCATTGACATTTATTGATAATAACAAAACTATTGTTATTGAATGATTTAACTTTTGCTCTAAAGTATGTATATTGGAATGAATGTCTTACTGTTTCAAAGTAGATCAGAGGAAAAGACAAAATTATTGAGGTTAATTGATAAGTAATTGTTTGACAAGAGAATATTTAATAAAGACAGATATGTCGAAGTTACATTTAAGTTAGGTTACTCTACATAATAAAATATATTACAGCTATTATATTTATTACAAATAATCAGGTGATCTTGCAGATCATATATATATATATATATATATATATATATATATATATATATATATATATATATATATATATATGCTTAGGTTAAGAAGTTGTCTGACCATTCAATATATCGATATTTTTGAAATTTTTTTTAAATATTTTTAATAATAATTTACCTTCCATAGTGACAAGTTGTACTTTTCCATATTAAGATGAATATTAAGTATAAAGGTGAAATTCGTTCCACAGATTGGACTCTTTTTGAGTTTTTGCAACATTTTAAATTAGTAGTTACAGAATATATATATATATATATATATATATATATTATATATATATATATATATATATATATATATATATATATATATATATATATATATATATATATATATATGTAATACGGCAGTAGGCCTTATCCCACGGCAACGTTGATCCATCTATCGGTTAGGCCTGTGTCACACATCACACAGCAACGTGTAGCGTTCAGGTTATGATAAGTCGAACTAAGTACGCTAGAAAACTAAATAATAATAATAATAAATGAAATGAAAGCTAAATATTAATAATAGAGATGTAAAAAAATTTGCATTAATATATATCGGATTCAATATATCGATATTTTCATATATCGAAAGGTCGGTAAAGGTATAGAATGTTTCTGAGTTTCGATGTTTTGAAAATATCGATATATCGAAACATCGATATGCCTAATCAAATATTATTCTAATTATTTTTATAATTATTATTATTCAGTTTTCTAGCGTACCTAGTTCGACTTATCATAACCTGAACTACCGAAGTTGCCGTAAAATACAGGCCTAACCTATACAAAAACGTTCCAATGAGATATCGATTAAAATCGAAATTTCAAAATATCGATATAAAAAATATCGAAACTCAGAAACATTCTATACCTAAGCCCGAAAGGTCAGACAACTTCTTAACCTTTACTATATAATATATATATATATATATATATATATATATATATATATATAATATATATATATATATATATATATATATATATATATATTATATATATATTAAAGGTGAGATTGTTTCTGAGTTTCGATTTTATAAAATATTTAAATCGATATTTTATTTTAATCGATATTATCCTATAACGAGTTTCAGATTTACCAAATTTAGGTTATGTTATAAACTATAAGTACATTAAAATTATTATTATTATTTAGGTTAATTACGGCATCTTCGGTAGTTCAGGTTATGATAAGTCGAAATTCTCTGCTAGAAAAGTAGTAATAATAATTGTGTTATGATTCTGTAGTGTAATAGTACCTCTGGCAACTTTCTTGTTTACGTTAGGCTTCTCCGATATTTTCGAATTCGATATTTTTTCGATACAATCGAAACTCAGAAACAATCTCCACCTTTACCTATATATATATATATATATTATATATATATATATATATATATATATATATATATATATATATATATATATATATATATATAAACACAGCTTTTGTTAAGACGATTTCTGGTCTCTTGATATTGATACATCGATTCTGGTATCGCCTAAAATCAATCGATAATCGATAAATTTTTAGTTATTTCTATTCAGTTATTGTTGAGGTTTTGTTCTGTGAATAAGTGTGTCTCAGTTAATATGAATTAAAGATTTATATACAGTTCGATAGATTACAGCCTTCTTCCTTTCCCGCAAGTATTACTATCTGTAATTTTAAACTGGTTTAAAACCTTCGTGTATATAAAAATCAGTTTCTATCCTAAAAACTACTTCATTGCAAATATGCGTTTAAGTTACGAAGATGTATTTTATATAATATCCATTTTGTTGAAAATTAATGAAACAATAACTCGGTGACATATATTGTTAGCAAAAAAATGTCGGTTATTGGTTAAAGGTTTACCGTGAAGCTAATAATTTAAAATGCTTACAACTTCAAAAATCGTCGTAAAAGATTTGAAATGTTTTAAAAAAAATTAAGCTACAATGAGGGCAGCTACTAATATGCAGAAATAAGTTAATTTAACTCTGGTTAGGTTAGGTTATGTCTGATTAGGTTACATTAGATTAAGCTCTATTACATTATACTAAGTATTAAATTAGATTGCCTATGTATTTAAATAGATCGAATTGAAAATCCTGTTACTATTAAGATTACATGATCATATTTTTTAGGATCCTTGGTCAGTTTTAAAAAGGTGCGCACCGGAGGAACAATTTCAATATTTTCCAGAAGCAATTAATTTTTAAACATTTCCCGTAATATATATATATATATATATATATATATATATATATATATATATATATATATATATATATATATATATATATATATATATATATATATATATATATATATATATATATATATTTATTTATTTACAACCCCATATTTTTGTGCCATAAATCGGATGAACTTTTGTTCAAAAAAGCAATGAAAAAGGTATTTATTTGATTTAGCGTTTGTAAAAAGTTACCCCAAACTCGAAATTTCGATTTCATTAGAGTGAAATTGACATTTTGGTTTGAAGGTGACCTTTATTTAAAAAACACTAAATCTAATACCTTTTTCATTACTTTATAACCAAAGTACATCGATTTATTTCATAGGAACATGGTGTTGTTAAAAAAAATCACATCTAATTTATATACTTTTGTTAAGCAGATTTCTGGTTTTTCGATATTTATTTATCTCTATTTAGCCTAAAAATAATCAGTAGTCAACATTTTGAATAAAAATTGTTGTACTTATTAATTATTTTAAGGTAGGTTAAGGCTAGTTATGTTGTTACTTAAGGTTATAATCAGTGGCGGCTCGTGTAAACTTGGCAAGGAGGGGCTGCAAGTTTTATATATATATATATATATATATATATATATATATATATATATATATATATATATATATATATATATATATATATATATATATATAATATATATATATATATATATATATATATATATATATAATAATATATATATATATATAATATATATATATATATATATATATATATATATATATATATATATATATATATATATATATATAAATTTCAAACGTACCTAATTTATTCTTGAAAACTTGCTTATATTCTTATTTAAAATTAAGATTAGTTCTTGCGAATTTTAGATGTCGAAAAGTTTTCAATTATTTTTTCATTGAAATCTGGTATTTTACAGACCATTTCGCTCTCTATTGAAAGCATCATTAATACTCGTACATTCAATCTCTCGTTGCACATGGTACTACATTTAAAAGTTTTTATTCTCTTCAAAGTCGAGAAACATCTCTCTGCTTCAGACGTCGTCATCGGAGTTGTAATTGCTTTCATATAAATAATGTTTTAAAAGCATACTGTCATATTATACCAAATTATATAAATTTCACATTTTTTTACACTATTCTTACTCAATCGCTAAATTTATCTTCCTTCAAAATTGGAAAAATTTATCTCACAAAAACAGACGCTGCCAAACGTACGTCTTTCAACATAAAAAAACAATTATTACGTATGTATTAAAATTATTAAAAGATTTTTTTCTATTCCAATTATTCTTCTTAAAATTCTGCAAGGATTACAAAAATGTTATCCTTTTTAATGTACGTTCAGTAGTTTTTGCAATATTTAAGTATGTAGAAGTGCAGTCTGGCATAATGTATATATATATATATATATATATATATATATATATATATAACGAGAGGTCCAGGGTTCTCCTTGCGCTTAGCTCCGAATGACTCAGTCGTTAAACGAGTACATCAGTGGAGTGCCCTTGCCACTGATGGGAATAATCTCCGGCATCCGCGATAGGCCTGGTCCAGCCAGCGGTAACCGCCGTAGGCCCGTGAAACCCTAGGATCTTCCTCGAAAGATCCCACTGACAGGACAATAGTCCTTCCTGGGGGATGAAGATTATTATATTATTATATATTATATATATATATATATATATATATATATATATATATATATAATAATATCGAACAAAAAACAAATCTTGTAATTTTTCTTCCACAATTAAAAAAACAACCTCCCTCGACATGAGACTTTAAACAACTGTCTTAGTCTGTTTATATTCATTTTGATCTGTACTTAAAAGGACAGAAAGACAAACTAGATACTTGATAAAAACTGCTATTGCAATTTTGCATTGTTTTTTTCGTAAGTTGCCATATCTGTCTTATTATTTAAGTTGGCCTAAATTAGGACTGAAATTTTACAGCCCATATTTTATATAATGGCAATGCTTGAAAAATAATATCGTACCCAAAAATTTGCAGTTGCAAAATGCATTTACTTCTTATTTTCTTTAATGATTTATACTTTTTATGTATTAAGTTGTTAAAAAAATGAATTTAAATCACTTTTCTCTGACAAAAATTTCATATTTATATCAACATCCTACGCCTGGTATTTTTAATTTGGAGGGGCTGCAGCCCTGGAGCCCATAATGACGAGCCGCCACTGGTTATAATTATAAGTGGACCGGATGTCCAGTTAAAATGAAATACTTAACTAAAAGAACTAAAATTTTCACAAAGTATTAAAATATGCAATATATTTCATCTTTTTCTACTTTATTCTATATAAGAATACTTAAGGCTATTAATGATAAATTAATATAGATATGTATTAGAAAATTTATAAACTTGTTCACAAAACTGCAAATTTGAAATAAAATAAAGTTCCCCCTACCCACCCCCAAAAAAATATATAGTAGTATAGGGAGCGAGATCGATAAGTCTAACGGGATTTCTTCAATGGCGCCCGCTATTGCAACCTCAGGTACTCTCCTGACCTTTTTTGTCGGTTCATGGACCCTTTCCCCCAGATTCGAGCCAATTCAAGCCGGATTGAACCTCAAAAAAAGGACCAGGAGAGAGTGTGAGTTGGACGTAGCAATGTGCAAGCTCAGGTAACTTCCTGACACCGATTTTGGGGGTTTACTGGGTCTCCCATGCGCACCTTCCTCCGACGTGAGTCAATTTTCGATGGATAGAGCCCCCCAGAACGGTGTCAGGAAAGAACGGGGAGGTTGATTTTGACGGAGATATTTACAGTTGGAAATCAAATTCCGTTAGGCTTATCTCATCGACGATCCCTGCCTATACTATATATATTATATATATATATATATATATATATATATATATATATATATATATATATATATATATATATATATATATATATATATATATATATATATATATATATATATACGAGGAAGTCAAAAGTACGCGGAAAAGTATTCATTCCTGTGCAAAAACGACAAACGTTTTTCACGATGAAACATGATGGATCATTTCTGCAATCTAAAATAAGAATCCAACAGGTTTTTTTTATTTTATTTTATTCATTCATTCATTTAAGCAGTCATTGTGTAGTGCAGGTGCCTTTAAAAAGCCTCATTGTTTTTACCAATTAAAAACTTGAATTTTTAAGGGTCGTCATAAAATTACTTTTCAAGCTTAGGTGGACAGCTTCATTAAATCATTGAGGTTTTGGAAAAGGTTTATGGAAATCTTAGGGCAAGATCAGGGCTGTAGAATGAATGTACTATCTGGCTTCATTTTGTTACGGAGAATAGACTTTGCACAGTTCCGGATTCACATCAAAGGTACCCGATTTGAGAGAGTGGACCAAGCAAAGAGTACCGTTTCAGATTGGTTCAAAACGAGGGGCAAAACATTTTCCTGAAAGGGGTTAGACGGATGGAAACACTACCTTTAAAGTTGAGAGGATAGGGGTTTGTGAAGGGTATTTGTATGTATGTCTTTGATGTGTGCGTATGTAAGAATATGTCTTATACCTTATCAGGCCTTGAGTTAATGTTAAAAGAAAGAAGACATTATTTATTTTTTAAATTTTTTAGGAGGGGGATGTGCAAGGGGTAAGTGGGGTCGCACAACCCTATAATTCGACATATGTTACGTCATCATTCTGACGTCCGTGCACACCTTAGTTTCTGGAGAAATTTTTTTTCACCCACCTTAATTAATTATATAATATATATATATATATATATAATATATATATATATATATATATATATATATATATATATATATATATATATATTATATATAATATATTAATATATATTATATATATGGATCATTTTCATTTTCTAGATTGTTTATAAATTTAATTAACATTTGCATACATAGGTTATTTTAGCCGTTGATTATGAAAATATAAATTTCCTTTCCGAGTAATTGATATTTACAGTTAAGATAGGCAATGGTCTGGTTAGGATGTTACATTTAATTTTACTTATCAGATTAGGAGACATCATAACTTTTTTCTGAGGCATTTCTCAACGTCTATTTTACTTTTTCTTTTCTGTATGTGTTGCGCATCTCATACATTTCATGTAAATTTTATGATAATCGACTTGTATTGCTATCTCATATATATATATATATATATATATATATATATATATATATATATATATATATATATATATATATATATATATATATATATATATATATATATATATATATATATATATATATATATATATATATATATATATATATACACTTGATAAGATTTACAATTTTATACATTCTCTCTAATTATTACAGAACACGAAATTATAAGTACGATTTGAAAATGATTTTTATCCCAGTTCAACTTTTTAAACCAAAGTGAGTGAGTAACCAACGTTTCAGTGTAAACGAGTTACCTTCTTTGTTTTGCGATATCCCAGAGTAAGGGCTCGAAAGTCAACACAAAGTCACAAACCCGTTATTGACTTGTGACGTCATGAGTTTGCGCCTTGCGTTTCGCGGTTGCTGTTAAAGTAGTTCTATCACACGAATTCTTTTCATATATTTCTTTATTTTATTTTCGTATTTTTATTAATATTTTATATATATTGAGCTAAATCTGTATAAAATAAACCGATAAATCGCTATATATATATATGATTAATCGTAAAAACATATGGAAGTGTCTGGCAAGTATTTTCTACGCATCTCACATTATAATATATATATATATATATATATATATATATATATATATATATATATATATATATATATATATATATATATATATATATATATATATATATATATATATATATATATATAATATATATAATATATATATCGGAAACGGAATCCCCTTTTCCAGGGGCACCTTGTCCCCGTAATGCGCATGTTTCTGATATTTACATTCTTGGCGAGTAGTTAGTTTCATCTTTGTCATGTTAACACGTGGTCATATTTTTAAATTTATATTGGAAAGGTTTGTTAATTCTAGTTAAGAGGCATTTTATAGTTATTTTAGGCATTGTAAATATATTTACTGGAGGGAAAATATATCTCCATTCTCTTGACCTTGATACTATCTAATTTGATATTTCGCACATGGCGGCATCGTGCATTTACTGAGCGCACAAACTCACGATGCCGCCATATTGTTTAGGTTTTCGAATATATAGTTTTTAAGATTAGATTGTCATTTTATTTGCTCAAATTCAGAAAAAGAAAAATTGCAATTGTTTACGTAGTTTTGTAAAGGAATTTATTATCGATCCCTTAAAATGTTGATGATCGAGAACCCTTTGTCTTCTATTTTCTTTTAAAAGAGACAATACATTCAGCAGTCTTCTCCGTCCGTAAAAAGACGATAAACAGAATTCATTCTCAGTCTGCAAGAGCAATTTATCAAGAAATATCTTATTTTATCGGAAGCTAATTATTATTATTATTATTATTATTATTATTATTATTATTATTATTATTATTATTATTATTATTATTGTAAAAGTTTACATTACGATCTTTAACTGACATTTGTTCCCTATAAACACTAGAAACTTAAAATTATTTTTTAACGTAATCAATCGTGATAAAGTCTCGTAAAAGCAAATAATATAAATAACATCTTTAAATTATTTTTAAAAAAATAAGAAAAAAACATGAAATTAGGACTCACATCGATATTGACATATCGACATATAAATAACTGTTCACGTCATGCATTAGAATGCATGATACAAATACATTTAACCTACTCCGACCCGTGAGTGGTGATTATTTACTCTCACTACATTTCAGTAGTTTACGAATTTCGATATCATAAATGTATCATTTGTTTAAGGCCTAATTTAATGAATTCTTATTTAATTTAACGATGTTTTTCTTTTCTTAGTTTGTTAGTATATATTATAAAGTAAATTTTAAGCTCCCTGTTTATAGGGAATAATTCAAATTAAAGACCGTAATGTAAATAAATATTATTATTATTTATTTTGATTATTATAATTTTTATTATTATTATTATTATTATTATTATTATTATTATTATTATTGACAAGCAAATTGAATTATATTATAAGAAACTTCACTCATTAAAATTGTAAATTAAATTTGTAGTATTTTAATACTCCCAATATGTCTAAATCATTAACCGGAAAAAAAATGGCCGGTAGAATTTGTTTGCTTGGAGCTGGCAACAAACACCCTTCAGCCATATTGTAAAAAGTATTTGCATGATGAAAATCATCAATTTGGATCCAGTTATGCTGTAAACTTGAGGATAATAATAATAATAATTAATACATTACACCAAATTCAACTCTGCCAAATTTTACGGAGACATTAAACAGTGAATCAATCAATGGCTAGTTTACTTCTGCGCATGCGCGGATATCATGAGCAAAAAGAATTCGGAACAGTTATTTATAATGCGCTTTTTTTTCTTTTCATTCATTTGCAGAATTTTATACCTTTTACACTTTTATATTCTTGATTTAACCGCATTTAGTAACCTTGACTAAGATTTTTCTGATTACATTATTTCAACAGCAGAATTACCGTAAAATATCACGTATAATTGCATATGTGGCAAGTTTCGTTATACAGGAAATGTGGAAAGTATTTTACGGCTGGCTTTACGTAACAAAGCTTTAATTTTAAATTTTGTCTCCTTCAACGTACAAGCCAGATTAGTGCTAAATGTTTTTGAACGTGTTTCCAGAAACAATATTCCTGTCTATGAATTCTTGTAGTTTGGGAAGCTTTGATTGACATTTAGTTTAACCGTTAATTTTTTATTACTTAGAAAAATTGTTGAATATCTAATTTTTTTTCTCTTTAATTACGTTTTCCAAGTCGGCTTATAATTCATTTAACATTATAAGTATTTTTCAACTTAATTCTGCGTAATGTGTGAAAATATCCGTTCAATTAAAGATGCCCTTAGGTCGGAAGATTATTTTGACTTAATTTACTTTTAAAATAAAATTAATTACATGTTTTCAAACATTTATTCTCTCCCTTTGTGGATTTGTATTACGTTTAGAAAATAAAGGAATTTTTATTTTTTTTCCCCAACAGAGTAAATAAAGTATTACTTCACCTTTATTATTATATATATATATATATATATATATATATATATATATATTATATATATATATTTATATATATATATTTATATATTTTATATTATATTATTATATATTATATATATATATATATATATATATATAGCTGACTTAGCTGCTTTAATTAATAAATGCAAACTGCGCAGTTGTTAGCGTTTAGATGTGGCACATTCGTAGATGTGGCACCATTGCATTTTCCCAAAGATTTGGCACCGTTTATTATTAGTAGCTTACGTAAGATTATCCCTTTTCTACTTCAAAATAACAAATGTGCTTAGATTTGAATCACGCATAGGTAATTTCCAAAATTTAATCTCTCATCTATATGAGGGATGCTTCTTGTTGGAATCAAATTATTTTCTTTCGTTGCACAAACTCCACAAGACTCATTTTAATTATAAATTTACGAACTACCTTCACAGTTTTAAAGGATTCTAACGGATAGGAATTAATCAAACTTAAAAGTTATATGGGACTGCATATAAAAGAAATTGATAAAATTTGATTTTTTTTTTTTTTTTTTTTTTTTTTTTTTTTTTTATTTAAAAAAAAAAAATTGGCAAAAATTGAAAACTTTACATAAAATATGAGTTTTTCAGCAAAGGCAATTTTTTTACCTGAAATTTTCCTTTTTTAGGGTAAAAAAAATGTCGAAAAAATTTAATTCCAATATTATATATATATAATATATATATATATATATATATATATATATATATATATATATATATATATATATATATATATATATATATATATATATATATATATATATATATATATATAATATATATATATATATATATATATATATATTATATTTTAAAAATTTATATAAATTATTTTTAAAAATTCCTTTAAATTCTTTATTTATTTCGACGCCACGCCATATAAACTCCTATAAATAAGATTAATTTTAAAAACTGTCAACTTACCTAACGTAATTCAATCAAACATATATCTAAAAAGCCTAACCTAACCTAACCTAACTTAACCTAACCTAACCTAACCTAACCTAACTTAACCTAACCCAACCTAACCTAAGTAAACCTAACCTAAAAAAATATAACGATGGAAAGGGTTATTCGAAACAGTCATTTTCTGACAAAAAAAAAAATAATATATATATATATATATATATATATATATATATATATATATATATATATATATATATATATATATATATATATATATATATATATATATATATATATATATATAATAATATAATAATGATGGAAAAGGTAATTCGAAACTCATTTCCTGACAAAAAAAAAATAAAAAATTTCTTAAAATAAATTTTTATTTTACTTGTCCCTATATAGGGTAAAATTGAAATTTTGCGGGTATAATTGAAAAAAATTTCTTTAATATTTTAGGGAGATAAAACTCCCAGTATATTGCACTTGTCCCTATATTATTATATATATATATATATATATATATATATATATATATATATATATATATATATATATATATATATATATATATATATATATATATATATATATATTATATATTATATATTATATTATATATATATTTATATTATTTATTTACCATTCACCTTTCCCACTCTCGTGTGGTGGTGCCCGTCACAGTTCGCTCACACATTCCCCCATCCACACTCTCCCCTCCCCCTCACCACTGCCCTCCATCTCACTCTGTCCTCCGCGACTCTCCTACCTTCGTCCACATTCAAACCTCTCCCCCCAATATCTCCCTCACCCCATCCATCCACCTCCACCTCGGCCTTCCCCTCCCCCTTCCTCCCTCTATCTCGGATCTCATCACTCTACTTACCATCCTATTCTCATCCATTCTACACATATGCCCAAACCATCTTAATACACCTTCTTCCGCTCTACGCACTACTCCCCTCTTCCATCCACACATCTCCCTTATTCTTTCGTTTCTGATTCTATCTACCCTCCTTAACCCACATATAGCCCTCAATCCTTTCATCTCAAAAACTTCTAATCTTCTCCTAATCTGAGCATTCATCCCCCATGTCTCACACCCATACATTGCAGATGGTAGACACATACTCTCAAACATTCGTACCTTTATTTCCTTTGATATTCTTCCCTTCTTCCAAACTTCTCTCAGTCCCCCCATCACTTTCATTCCCTCCGTCACTCTATTCTTTATTTCCCCATCCATCCCTCCTTTTCCCCTCCACTAACATTCCCAGATATTTAAACTCTTCTACCTCCTCAAATTTCTCTCCCCCCACCTCGACACCCTCCCATTCCTCCCCTCTTGCTGCCTCATCCCTGCCCCCAATCCTCATCACTTTACTCTTTGTCGAGTTTACCCTTAATCCCTTCGATGCACATTCCCTAACAAACTCCTTCACCAACATTCTCAGCTTCTCCCCAGATTCAGCAACTAACACCGCATCATCCGCAAACAACAAGACATTTACCTCCCATTCTCCCTCTCCACTTCTCAACCTAATACCCTTCCCTTCCCTCTCCATCCCCTAACAACACCATCCATTAACACATTAAACAACCACGGAGACATAACACACCCCTGCCTCAGTCCAACTTCCATTTTAAACCATTCAGTCAGTTCCCTCTTCACCCTCACCCTCGCTCTACAGTTCTCATAAAATGATTTAACTACATTCAATAATATACCTCTCACTCCTCCCTCCCTTAGAACCTCAAACATTTTTCTCCTACAAACTCTATCATACGCCTTTTCCAAATCCATAAAGCATACATACCCCACTTTATCTTTCTCACGCAATTTTTCACCAATCATTCTCAGTGTAAACACTTGATCCACACATCCCCTACCTTCTCTAAAACCTCCCTGTTCCTCCCCCACTCTCTCTCTTGTCAGTTCTTTCACTCTCGATACTAATACTCTCCCATAAATTTTCCCTACTACACTCAACAAGCTTATCCCCCTATAATTCTTACACACCATCTTATCCCCCTTCCCTTTATATATCGGCACTATGCAAGCATCTTGCCACTCCTGAGGCACTTTTTCCTCTCCCCAACACACATTAAACATTCTCACCAACCAGTCAACTATCACTCCTACTCCCACCCTTATCATCTCCCCATATATCCCATCCATTCCTGCTGACTTTCCCTTCTTCAACTTTTCCACAGCTACTTTTACTTCCTCTCTACTAATACTTCCCGCCTTCTTCTAACAACAACTCATCATTATTCTCCACTACTCCCTCGCCTCCCATCCCCGTTAACAAATCACTAAAGTGTCTCTTCCATCTCTCCCCCACCTCCTTCTCTCCTTGCACCACATCACCATCTTCCCCCTTCACTCCCTCTCCCAGCTCCTCTCTCCCTCTCCTCGCTCTATTTACCTCCTTCCAAAACATCTTACTACTGTCCTTAAAATTCTCTGCCAACTTTCTACACCACTCCTCTCCCATTCTCCTTTTCGCTCTCTTCACCTCCCTACACCTCTCCTTATACTCTTCCCAAGTCCCTACCCTCCTTCGTACTCAAATACCTGCAGAAGGCCTCCTTTTTCCTTTTAACCATATTCCCTAACCCTTCACTCCACCATTCACTCCCCTTTCTTCTACCATTACCATTTTTTTTTACCCCACACACTCTTCTTGGAACCTCCACCCCTTCCACCTCACTCCCCCTAACCTCCTCCCATTTCTCCCTTATCCCTCTTGTTATATATATATATATATATATATATATATATATATATATATATATATATATATATATATATATATATATATATATATATATATATATATATATATATTCAGACTGCAGTTTGAATCACTTAAATATTTCAAAAACTACTGAACGTACGTAAAAAAGGATAACATTTTTGGAATCCTTGTCGAATTTCAGGTAGGAAAATTATAAAATATTTGAAAATAGATTTTAAAAAAAAGGATTGTGTACGAAAAGCGATGATCTAACAAACCTAATTCGACTTTATTTAACCTGAACGACCGAAGATTGCCGTTGTATACTAGCCTAACTGATGTATTACACTATATATATATATATATATATATATATATATATATATATATATATAATATATATATATATATATATATATATATATATATATATATATATATATAACATCTTTTACAATTTTCTTAGTCATTAGCGAAATTTAAGTTATTCCAATTTCGAAAAATTTATGTAAAAAAAAGATACATTGCCAGGCGTACGATTCTTTCGAGCGCTATAAAAAAGTAAACTTTACTTACGTAATAAAATTATTATAAGAATTTATTTTTTATTTCCCAATTTTTCTTACCTAAAATTCGACAAGAATTCCAAAAATATAATCCTTTTTAACGTACGTTCAGTAGTTTTTTAAATATTTAAGTGGTTCAAACTGCAGTCTGGATATACTATATATATATATATATATATATATATATATATATATATATATATATATATATATATATATATATATATATATATATATATATATATATATATATATATATATATATATATATATATATATATATATATATATATACACTGTTTATCGCTGGTAATAGTGTTCCCTAATAGGTCCGCGCTACTTGAAATAGCTTGATAATAATTTAAGTAAACATGAAACTGACAATTGAATGCCGAATAAAAAGATAAAAAACTCTGACTTTGGTTTTATTCCCAAATAAAATAAAATAAACATTAATTTCTTTTTATTCCCATTCAAAATTAAAGGAATACTTTTCTAATTGCATGAAAACCTTATTGAGCGTAGTTTGATGCAGTAAGTCTTCTCTTTAGTTTGCTGTAAATTTCCCGGTATTGTTGGGAGACTGCTTCAAAATTGGAGAAAATTTGTTGCTACCATCCAATCAGCTTTTCTTCCTCCAATTCTTCAAAACGGAAATTTTTTCCAAGTTTTGCATATCTTCGAAAATTTCTTTACCCCAAATTATTTTTTTTTTAAATTTCGGGGTTAACGTTTTTAATAACCGTATTAATTATTTACAAGATGTCTTAAAAAACGTAGTGATTCCAAGTTCCGTACAGTATGAACTTTAAAAGTACAAGTGAGCGATTGAGTAAAGTATGATATTTGTGCCCTCGAAGAAAATAACAATTGTTCAATTTATTAATCTATCAAACCACAGTTTTGTAATAAAATAATCGCAATTATCCTCTTACCTTATTGTAATTACCTTGTATAAGAGAATAGTAACTGCAATTTAAAGCAGCTTATGAAAGCAATGCCTTAAATAAGGGAAAAAAACTGAATGAACAAATTTTCTTTAAGAGGGAATTTTGATTACTTTTTTTTAAAAAAAATTAGCTTAATCAATTTTGCAGTCTCTGTAACATTTTTTTTTTAAAACAAAAAAGCACCAAATGTAGGAAATTGGGAGGATTTCAAACTAACCATCAGATTTATCCTGTATCATTTATGACTATAACCAATTCGTATTATGAATTTTAATACTATCTTATATATATATATATATATATATATATATATATATATATATATATATATATATATATATATATATATATATATATATATATATATATATATATATATATATATATATATATATATATATATATATATATATATATATATATATTTTCCTTTGCAGATTGTTGAACAAGAAAATTATCCATTTTATCCCCAACGTTTAATGTTAATACTCGTAAACTAATGATTAATGTTCCAAAACCAAAAAACGCTTCAAAAATGGAAAGTAAAGCTAAAAAGAATGATCCTCTGAACACTGATAAGAAAGCAGTCGTCAATCATGATCCACCACCGAAAACTACTAAAGTGAATGGTGAGATAAAGGAAAAGTTATCTTCCGTTGGTAGTGTTGATAAAGTAAAATCTGTAGAATCAAAAAAGAAATTAAAATCACACACTGAAGGGAAAAAAGATTTGGAGGATAAGAATTCGTCTAATTCCCACCCAAAAGTTAATAAAATTCCTGAAAACATTAATGTCACAGATACAAAGTCCCCTCCAGAAAAGTCCGAAGAAAAAGTGGGATCGTCATCATCAGATGGTTCTCAGACGAAAGTTACCAATGAAACTGCATTACATAATGGCGTATCAAAAACTAATACTTTAAATAAAAAGAAAAGGGACTCTGCATCTAGCGAATCAAGACCCGACACTCCAACGAGCCACAGTTCACTTGATCTGGATTTAGAAGAAAAATTACTACGCATAGATCCTGACCTTGCGCAAGATGATCCGGAAGATTTCTGTGAAGAAAAACTTTTACTCGAATCTGACGATGAATTTACTTTAAAAGATAAAGAGAATGAAGAAATAAAAACTTCTAAAGAGAAAAGTTTATTTAAAGAAGGGGAAAAATCTGCTTCAGATAAAACAGACGAAGGGTCCACCGATCGACAAGATAAGGAAATAGAGAAAATACTGAAAAACCTTAATGACTCTTTAGAAAATAAACATGGAAAGGACAATACCGATTCCACAACATTCAGAAAAATTACGACTAATAACAAAAACTTAAAACTTTCATCAAAAAATTTATCCGAAAACTCTAATTCAAAATCATCCGGAGACGAAATTGTTGCAAAAAGCAAAACTTCGAAAAATAATAATTCTGGAAAAAGGAAATCGTTAGATACGAACGATTCAAACAGCATCGTATTGAATAAAAGGAAATTATCAAACTCCTCAAACTCTTTATCTAACTCAAAGAACATTGTTAAAAGAAAATTATCAGACGTCAGTACTTTGGAAGGCAATAGTAGTCTAGCGAAGACAAAGTTGATCGATTCAAATGACAGTGATAGTAGTAATAATTCCAATAAGTCTACAAAATCGAATAGCAAATTAAATATATCTAACAGTAAAGAAGCAGAACTTTCTAGAGAAGCCTCTTCAAGCAGCTCAAAACTTAAGCCGAAAGGTCAGTCTGAAAAAAATTCTTCCAAATCTGCTATTACCTTCAGTGAAGCACTGAAGTCATTAGAAATGGATAATTATAACCTGTTGCAGGATAAGCCGACGCCTTTGGTACCTACAATGGAGATAACAAATTCAGATACAATAACTCCCCCTTCATCTTCATCACTTACTCTTCTCCAACCTGCAAGTCGGAAGAGCAGCAACTCTTCTTCTGTCTCTTCCACCATGGATTCCGAAAATGAAAATCAAGGGAAGAAAAGATCCCTGCCTGGTAATTTTGATTCTTTAAAACCAGATCTCAAGAAAATAAGATTCTTTAAAAATGGCGAAAATGGCGAGAAGGTTAGTATATATATATATATATATATATATATATATATATATATATATATATATATATATATATATATATATATATATATATATATATATATATATATATATATATATATATATATATATATATATTTATATATTTTTTTTCAAGTTGTTACTCATTACTCAACAGAATATATCATATTAAAATGTTAATTTTCCTTTTAATAATAAGTGATCTTAAGTTATGTCACTAATTCTTTCCTTAACTCAGAATCATCACTTCATTACCGAAACCTCAAAAAAAAAAAAAAATTACCTAACTTTATTTTAATTAAATTAAACGTATCTAATTTACTCCAACTTCTTTTCTCTGCATTACTTCCATTTACAATTTGAGTTTAAAAATTTCAACAACATCACCGCCTTTCACTTCTCAGATACGAAGGTTTTTCATTTGGTGTTATAAAAGACTATTTAAATAGGTATTTCCCTATTGAAATAGTTAATATTTTCATTGTCAAATGCTTACATATCTTTATACCTAATTATCACTTTGTTAACTCTTTCAAAGAAACCATTTGAATGTGATTTATATCTTTAAGGGTTATGAACAAAATGCAAATTTGCGTTTCACTGCTTTTTCCCCTTTAAGCCCAGTTACGAAATATGCATTGGAGGTATCTATTTTGACCGTTGCCTATAAACCAAATTTTGAGGGGGGAAAAAAACTTGTATCAGTTGTATTTGCCCAGAGACCAAAACCTATTTACTGTAATTCAAATTCCTTTTCTCATACATATCCAACCTATTTTTTCATAAGATTCTTTAGCAACTTTCTGAAGAAAAATAATGTCAGTTGTTCCAATTCATTATTTCAGATCAGTTCTGACAATATCACCGAAGAAAAAACTTTGGAAGAAGAAGAAGAAGATGGGACAACATCATCGCAAGAAGAGTCTAAGAAAAGTGAAAAATCACTTCCGACCCCTTTGAAAGAAAATGAAGAAAGTAATGGATTAAAAAATGGGTCTGGCAGTGAAGATCTTGTGGCTATAAAAGAGAAAGATTTTCAACGCAAAACTGTTGAAGAAATGCAAGAAGATTTATTCACAAACAGCAAATTAAGAAGAATAAAAAGAAAGGTATTATATATATATATATATATATATATATATATATATATATATATATATATATATATATATATATATATATATATATATATATATATATATATATATATATATATATATATATATATATATATATATATATATATATATATATATATATATATATATATATATATATATATATATATATATATATATATATATATATATATATATTTTAATCTTAATCTTAATCTGTAGAAAATTCGCATTGCGCGATGTTGATGATGTTAATTTTATTATTAAATTTTTGCAGGATTTGGAATCACTAATTATAGAATTGTTTGTAGACAAAGTGTTATACGAACATCAGTTAGGACAACACAAAGATTTAAGCAAGCGATTAGAAGCTACTTTGGAAAGTACAAGGAAGAAGGCTGCGCAGTTTCACAAAGAGGTTTGTAAGAAATTTTATTTTAAATTTAGTTTAAGATCTGTGGGTAAATGTTGGACTATAATTTAGTCATTTAAATATGCTTATTATTAAAATGAAATTATTCAATGACCTTTGTGTCTATCTAGTATTGGTTATTTCGAATTTAACTTGGTTGAGTGACTAATTTTTGTAGTCTGAAAGTTACCATCAATATATTAATCGATTATCTCAAACCCAAGGGTGTACGTTATTCCGTCCTTACATCATACCCCATCCCCCATTTAACATTACAGTAAACATAGTAAATTCAGCCTCTGAACACAATAATTACCTTTTCAGTTATTAATGTTAACAGTGAATCTATTTGATATGTGCAATAAACTTTGGGGTATCGACCGCACCTAAGATCGCTATAAACTTCTTGATCAAAAAAAAATATGAATTGGAATATAGAATAAATAATATTTTTTGACTTTAATTTAGAAAACATTTAAACTTGAGAATTTCTTATGACTTTTTAACATCAATCAAAAAAAATTATTTTCCCTTTCGTGTTATTATTATTATTATTATTATTATTATTATTATTATTTGTTTCAGATCGAAGATCTCAAGAAAGTCACACACAGACTACAGGCTGAACACCTTGCTCGTAAAAGTCACCTGGTAGCTCCCGTCAAAGTCAAGAGATCTGTTGGAATCCAGGCCACTCCAACCATTGTAAGAATCCACATTGTTTGTCTTACAAATATCAAAACTGTTATTTTAAAAAGGAATTTTATATGATTTCAAATAGGAAAAGGATCTGATAAATATAAAAAAGGAAACACCATTTTTAATTATAAGGATTAATTCGTGCTCTTTATCATAAAAGTAAACTCAAATGTTAATAAGTATACAGGCCATTAAAATAATTATTTTTTGAAATCTTACAAAAAAAAAAGGTCTCCTAGTCAATGAATGACAGCATGAAAAATTTTTTTTTCCTTTGAGGATGTAAATGCGTTGATAGACGAAAAGAGTGGTAGTAGTAGGAAAGAATTTTGAGCAAGCATAAAGTAAATGTAGGTAGTAGCATTGCTATCTATATATATATATATATATATATATATATATATATATATATATATATATATATATATATATATATATATATATATATATATATATATATATATATATATATATATATATATATATATATATATATATATATATATATATTATAATTAAATTTAAAAAAAATTTTAATTCATGTTAGTGATAAATGGTAACATTTGTTCTGTAGATTAAAGTGTATTTATATTAAAATGTGGTAGAAGGGCAGCGGCAAATGTTGCACATAAATAATGTATTACGCTCTTATTTTTAGAACATTTTTTATGTATTAATTTTCTAGATTAACCGTTACCTTTTTTTTGTGTATATATATATATATATATATATATATATATATATATATATATATATATATATATATATATATATATATATATATATATATATATATATATATATATATATATATATATATATATATATATATATATATATATATATATATATATATATATTTCAGATTGGAAAAGGAATGATGAACGTTTCCTCATCTCCAAGTATTAGAGTTTTAACACCGTCTATTGCAAGTACCGTTCCTGTAATCAACAACAATAATAATATTACCAGCAACAACGGTAGTACTAATAACAGCAATAAAAGCTTAAATCAGGTCAGCAACATTATTGATATAAGAACAGAACCTAAATCCATCAATTCATCCTCTTCATCATCATCATCACCCTCATTATCATATCCCAGTGCACAAGCCCTTGCAAAGCCCCCAAAGCCTCGCATTAAGTCTAAAGTTGCTCCTTCTTATTTAAATGATTCTAACAAGGTTTGGTTTGTTATTTTTTTTTTTTAAAGTATTATTTTTATTATTATTGAACTAAACATGTATTTAAATTTTTGGTTGCCAAAATTTATTTATCTTCAGGGATACTCCACTTTTTTTTTTCAAAATTTGGAAAGTTTATTTTTATTAAACGTTTTATAATAATTATAATAAAAATAATAATAATAATAATAATAATAATAATAATAATAATAATACAAAAAAGCAATTATGCTTCCATAAAAAGAGATGCCGTAAGATTTGCCTTGAAAATCTAGCATCCATCTCCAATCATAAATGGGTCAGAAAAGCTTCTGTTTTTATTGCAACCTCCTTCAGAGATTATTATTATTATTATTATTATTATTATTATTATTATTATTATTATTATTATTATTATTATTATTCCTCTTCAAAATCTGAACACTTCGTAAGTTTTACTTTTCAAATTTGGAAGAAAAATTCCCTGTGGAGTAACACTGAAAATAAAAAAATTTGTTAGTAAAATATTTAGAAATAATTATTATTATTATTATCATTATTATTATTATTATTATTATTATTATTATTATTATTATTATTATTATTATTATTATTATTATTATTATTATTATTAACGGCAATAAAACCAGATATGGTGCCCTTGCAAGTGAAACACACTATGCCAAGATTTAAAAAAAAAAATAAAAAATTCTATACAAGAATATTGAGGTATTTAAACTGGTGAAGTTTGCTTAGATAAATTTTAATTTAATAAGGTTTGGATTTTATTTTGGGATTCATTATAAGTGAGTTTTCTCTTCTTAAAATTTTTGTTTCAATTTTTTTTTTTTTTTTTTTTTTTTTTTTTAAATTTAGTGTTTTTCACTTGTAAGAGAATGATAATTGTGTTTGGTAAATTAAATATTTTGACAGTGCTATTCTTATAACAGCTTTTAATCATCTTTCTCCGGCTTTGTTAATTAACACTAATTGTAAAGTTTGAAGACTTTAAGGATATGAAGGAAAATCTTTGAAAAACTGTTATGTGTATTTTATTTTCTGCACCTTGATTAAAAATAAAGTCTTTGCATGAGAGTTGCTCTCAGGCCTTTTAATTTCTTTGCTTCACCTTCAATACAGTACTTTGAACAGCTGATTTTATTCATTTTATTATTTTTTACTCGTTTTTTAAAAACCTTTTCATCCTTACATTATTTTCTTTAGAAAAATATTATTATTAATACAGTAATATTTAATAGTAGTAGTAGTACAATATTTTATTTTTATTGTTAGTAGTAGTAGTTGTATAATTATTCTTATTATTGCAGGGTACTCAATCCACAGTGATTAATTCAACTAAGACCGTAAACTTAACTGGTCAGCAAACAAATGCTGGAACGCCAGTGATGGTTCCCTTTGTTGTTCAGCCACAGAATGGTTTGTATCATTTGTTTTTATTATGAGTAGTAATAGTATTTTATGGGTGTGATTGTAAATGCACAATTTCTCGAACATAGAAATATTGTTAATGGTGTCTGCTGGCAATTGTGTATCTTAAAATGTGGTATGAAAGTACATTTTCATTTATCAGTACATTGTATAATATTTTGGAACCAAATTTGTACCTAAAGATGAGCTTGTGAAAAATCTTTATATTAGAAAGGAAAAGAGGAAATGAAGTAGAGAAATTGCGTAAAGTAAAAATTAATAAAGCTTGTGTTAAAAATTGTGCAACGAAAAAATAATTTTTGTGATAAAATGAAATCGAAGATTTATTCAAAGATAAATTTTACATTTTTCTTCTCTGATTATTACTTACAGCTGGTGTTGGATCTCAGTTTATACCTGTAACAGCAGCTCGTCTTGTTCGAACACCTTTAACCCCAGTCAATTCTTCGGCTACGCAGTTTTCTCAAGCGTCATTGACTTCTTCTGTAACAGGAGCTGCTATTGCTGCTGCAGCCACTAATACTTCCGGCTCTTCTTTCATTGACTTAACCGATGATGACGAAGGTAATTATTGTGTATTGGTTGCCCTTGTTGAAAGCCGTGTGTTTATTTACAAACTAATTTTTATCTGAAGAGAATGAATGTACCCATTTGTGAACCTCTTAAATGTTTTGTACGATGAAAGTGTTAAAGTTTTTGAAACAAAAAACATCAATTATGTTTTTAATGCTTCAAAGTAGAAAATTGACTAGGATAATTCTTTCCAAAAAAAGAAGCAAAGAAACTTCTCTACCTTTTTATAGCAACCTCCCCTACGGTATTGTACCTAAATATTTTCTTTGTTTTAAGCTAAAAATTATTTTTCTTTTTTCAGCTGCCAAAAACCAAAGGGCATCTTTACAAGCCGGAGGTCTTGTTGCAATTCAACGTACGACAGCAGCGGGAGTGAATATTAATCAAAATTCATCTGGTCAGTTTGTGACCTTAAACCCACCATCTAGTGTGGGTCAATTGTTATTAGTTCCTTCCTCTAATGGGCAACCTCCCACGGCTCTTGTCGTTGGTAGTGTTGCCAACACAAATACTACAGGCATGGTGAGAACATCTATCTCTCAGAACTCCAATGTAAAAATCTCCTCTCCTGTTGGCATTGTTCAGTCAACACGAGCAATTGTTGGGACGCAGATGACCGGAGGTACTTTTATTAATACTGCCCCCCGCCATCCGGCACCACTCCCTAGAGCGCCTCCACAGCAGACATCAGGGTATTCTAAAAAGCTTCCACCCCTTCCTACGCTCAAACTTAGTCACAAGGATAATAGTGAGTAGCTTTTACCACTTTCTATATATAAAAAAATCTATTATCGTATCATTGCCAGACAACAAAGTTAGCAAAAAAAAAAAAAAATTTGATTTTTATTTATTTTTTTTTTTTTCGCAGGTATTGTGTTGTCGTGGAATATGGCAAAAACTGATGAACATGAACGTATTGCGTCGTATCAGATATATGCTTATCAAGAAGGTACAGCTGCTCCTACACCAACTTTGTGGAAGAAAGTAGGGAGTGTAAAAGCTCTTGAACTACCTATGGCCTGCACTTTGACTCAGGTATATATAAGAATAAACGTTGATTTACTTTTGTGTTGATTGTCTTGGATTCAGTCGGGGTAAATATCTAAATATAGAATCTAATAAAATATAAGCAAAAAAAAAATATTACAGTTTATTTTCATCCTAGACATCTATAATGGCAACATTCCTACCCATTTAGATGCCCAGTCTCTGTTTTTTTATGTTAAGAAGAAAAGTGTGTGTTTGCTTTACTATTACCAATGTTAAACGATCAAGTAACAGCACATTTTACTATGCGCAAATGATAGTAGTAAAGTAGGCTATTTGAACAATTTAAGATTAGTACTTTATTATTATTATTGTTATTAGTCTTTTTCGTTTAATTTTCTTTCAGTTCATGCCTGGACACGTATACCATTTTGCTGTACGAGCAGTCGACATAAGAAGCAGACTTGGTCCATACTCCGACCCAAAAAGTATTCGCTTGGGCAGTTAATTATTGTCAAAGGAATACAAAGTTGTTTTTTAATTTTTTTTTATTTATTTTTTTTTTTTTTTTTTTTTTTTTTTTTTTTTTTTTTTTTTTTTTTTTTTTTTTTTTTTTTTTTTTTTTTTTTTTTTTAAATTATATTATATATATATATATATATATATATATATATATATATATATATATATATATATATATATATATATATATATATATATATATATATATATATATATATATATATATATATATATATATATATATATATATATATATATATATATATATATATATATATATATATATATATATATATATATAACGTTATGAGACGTCAGTGTATCGCATAATGGGTCCCTAACCTATCATGATTTAAATTATGAGAGACCCCAAGTTCTTAATGAAGGATATATTGTGTCATTTTTTCCAGTTATTATTATTATTTATTATTATTATTATTACTGTTGTTGTTGTTAAAAGGAAATTGTACAAGTGTATCATTTGTTTTTTTCTTTTTATAGAAGTTTGTAGTGATTGAAATTGAAAATTTGTTGAACATTTCTGAGCATCATTTCGTTCATTTCTAATTTTCGTAGGACAACTTTTGTTAACAGTTTGCGCAAATTATGATTATTATTATTATTTTTTTATTATTATTATTATTATTTTTTTTTTTTTTGTAGAAGTAAGAAAAGGATTGAAAGTGGCAAGGATATTTTTTATTTATATTTTGATTGAAAATATATGTGGCATAGTTATTTATTTATTTATTTATTTTTATTATTATTATGTAAACTTTTCTCCACTAGGTATTTTTATTATTATTATTATATAAAACTTTTTTATTATGTATATAGTTGTACATTTATAAATAAAACATTTTTGTATAATATTTTTTTTTTGGTTGCTTCAAAGAGAAAAAAAGTACTTGAGATAATTTATATTTCAATCGTACATTTTTTTTAACGAATGGAAAATTATATTGTTCTGTTTTCCCTTTTGAGATTAGGAATGAAATCTACCAATATTTCCTCTTATATAGAAGGTCCCATTAATTTGTGAGATCTAAGTCTTGTTCTCGTCAGTTTAATATTAAAGGTAGTATACTAAAGATTTCTCGTTTTGGCCCTAGTGAGAGGTAGGAATGGGATGAGGATCTTTTTTTCTCCCATAAAATAAAAATCGAATCCCGTAGGTACCTATAACAAGGGTCCATAAGGAATTTACGTTAGGTTTATCTATGGCAAACCTTTTATCTCCTGTGGAAACAAGCCCATATGAAAATTCAAAATAGATAAACTATACCTTATAGTAGATATTTTCCCTGGTAACCCAACTCGTGTATACAAAATGCATTCTAACTGTCAACAGTTTGTTATCTTTGAATACGAAATTTAAATTATATTACTAACCTGCTATTTGTTGGGAATGACTTCACGCCATCTGTTCAGACTGAAGCGAACCAATATACATCGGATTAATTTTACAACGCTTTAACCGTTGTGCTACGAGGTATCTCAAGTTTTTTGTTCTTTATTATTTCTCTTTATATATATATATATATATATATATATATATATATATATTATATATATATATATATATATATATATATAATATATATATATATATATATATATATTATATATATATATATATATATATATATATATATATATATATATATATATATATATAATTTTGTTGGAAATCCTTTATATATTTTCTTTAAAGTAGGTAAAACTAACTATGGCTTTTGGCTTTTCAATACTTTTCCGCTAAAGTAAGAAAATTTTTCTTTAGAATGGCAACGCTTAACATTGAATTGACTTTGGTTTTTATCCACAAGAAAACACTTGCTATGTACCGTCGACAATGCAGGTCTTTTTTTTTTACAATTTTCATAATTTTTATTTTGACGTTTAACAAAAAAAAAAAAGACATCGTGGCCAGAAAGTGTCTTTCCCAAGATGAGAACCAATTTAAAGAATGTGTATTTAAAAAGAGAACTTTGAGTGATAATGAAAATTTTGCAAAATATTTAAAAAGAAATGTACGAAAAAATCGTTTAATAAATTATTATATATATATATATATATATATATATATATATATATAATATATATATATATATATATATATATATATATATATATATATATATATATATATATATTATATATATATATATATATATATATATAAAATTAGAAATTAATTCATTTACTTAATTATTATTTGATTTGCATAAGCAAATTTTATACTGTATAATAAAAAATTTTAAAATGCCAAAAAAAGAAGAATCTTTAGAATAACAACACGTAACATTTTAAATTGACTGTTTTGCTCTATGAGAACACTTGCTTATTTTGTTTTGATTATAACTTGACCCCCTATCGTCACCAGGAATTCTTGTCCGAAGGATGAGTACCCATTTAATATTTTAAATTACGTAGCCTAATGCTATGAAAATTTTCAAACTTTTTATCCTAGGGGTTTCAGCTTTTGAATTTTGTAAAGGATGATAAGTCCAGTTTACTTGATTTTCAACTTTATCCCTTTTTACTGATTTTAGATTGACATAGATTATTAATCAAGTTGTTAGAAAATTACTTTTAACCTTAAATTTTTAAATTGACTTGAGGTTTACAATTTTAAAACAAGGACTTAAAATTTTGTGCAGAGTTTGAGGGTTTTTGCCATTTGGGTAATAAAAGTGTTATGTCATACCTTGGCTAATTTTCCGCTTTATAAGAAATGTTTTACGTTAATATACGCAAGGAGGGTACCCTTGGAGCAAATAACCTATAATCAAATTGGTGCAGAGAGAACATAGTTGTTTTCAATGCCTCAAAACTCAGTTCCTCCATCTCTTTACTCGACACAACCTTCCACACAACTATAACATCGTCGTAAACACACAACTCAAACCATCTTTCCTTCATCTGTTTCTTTTTCTCATGATCTTTCTTGAAAAGATCACATTATTTCTCTTTCTAACAATCTTCTAAGAGGTTAAGTATTTTGTGGGGCTTTTCAGAATTTCCTCACTCCTCCCTAGTTTGTTGCTCTTTATAGGGGTGTTGTTCGCCCCTGTATGGAGTACACATCAAACATCTGTGGTGGTTACACTCATTTAGCTCTTCTCGAAAAGGTGGAATCTAGGGCTTTTCATCTTATCAACTCTTTCACTCTTACTAATTCTCTCCAGTCTTTTTCTGCACGTCGGATTGTTGCGTCACTCTCTCCGTACTATCGCTATTACAATAAACACCTCTTCTGGACTCTCTCGTCGCATTCCTCCTCCATTGAGAAACACTCGTGTGACACACCTTTCTACACAGACGCTAATTTCTCTGTCGTCCAACTCTCCGACCCCAGACTTAACAGCTATGCTCAATATTACCTATACTCAACTGCATGAGTAGTATATGGTGCACTTTCGAGGGGTGTCAAATTCTGTCGAGTGTCGAGAAGCAGATAAATGTGGAAACATGTCCGACCTCGCGTTCTTTCGTGAGGTTATTTGCCGTGGGTCCCTAAG
>SEYY01001216.1:263724-265683 GCA_009176605.1 Armadillidium nasatum
ATTCTTTTTTTTTTCTAAGCAAGAAGTAAAAGTATTGCAAGTAAACTTTGCGAACAGAAAACTGCCACAAACAAGCAAAAAAAAACAGTAACCAAGAAGACCAGCTTTCCGAATGACAATTAAAAACAATGAAATTGTCAAACATTGAAGCCCAGTTGATTTAAAATCCATTTCAAAAACTCAAGCAAGGAAAGGATAAAAATAATAATATTTTTTAGAAAAATATGTAAATAAATATATAAATAAATAATGAAATAAATAAGAGTCAATCGAAGCTAAGGATATGAAATTGCTTTACAAAGGAACCATTTGAATATGATGAGTCGGGAAAATTTTCTGTATTTATCAAAACACTAAAAATATTATTATTATTATTATTATTATTATTATTATTATTATTATTATTATTATTATTTTTATTATTTAAATCATTATAATATTTGTTGTTCTGCTATTGTGCCTCCTCTTCCTAACTGATTCTATGAAAAATTATCGTAACCAATTTCTGAAAACTGAGCCTGTTTCAAAATTTGTTGAAAATAGAAGACCCCCCCCCCTTGTCCCTCTCCCCACTCACCTTATACACAGCACCAATAAATTAGGCTCTCTTAACCTTGGATATTTGTAAGAACGAATATTTAGCTTCTGATTATTCTTATAGTTTGCGGATTAGTACGTAGAAGTATCATTTAAGAACAAAAAATATAATTGTGTATACAATAAACATTACTTAACCATAGTATAAATATATTGTGATTTAACCACCTGTGGCCTTATAAAATCAATCAGAATTAGCAAACACTTTGTAAAACGTTAAAAAAAGCCAAAACCTTAATCAGTTGTTAGCAAGGAGAGCTAAACATTCCAAAATTAAAGTATACTGAAAAAATTTTCTGAAATGAAAAACTTAATCTAAGAATCACGAGAATCACTGAAAAGGATTTATTTTATTGGGGATATTTTAAAAGAATTTTTACCCTTTTTAAACCTAATAAATAAAATGATTACCTGAATCGACGATCCCTGGAGGGTCAGTTGTCACCATCCGCATATCAAGACCCTCAGTAAGACCAGAATTCATTTCGGTTTCTGACAAATTCTTCATTTCAAACTCGGATTTGATATTTTGAAGCAAATCTTCAAGTACTTCAACAAGCTCGTCTAAAATTTCTAAATATTTATCCATTTATCTGTATATATATATATAATATATAAATATATATATATATATATATATATATTATATATTATAAATATAAAATATATATATATATATATTTTTATATATGTATTAGGTTTCTTCTGGTGGGCAAAGACCCGAGGCCTACCAATATCCACCATTGCTGGGGAACATTCGGAATCTGGACGCTATGGGCGCGTGACCCGATACACGGCGTTTAAAAGTGTGCAAGTGAAGGAAGTTGGGAAAACAGATAAAGGGAGTGTGTTCAGACTTTACCAGTAAATACATTAAGATTGAGCATAGTGGTTAAGTCTGGGTCGGAGTTGGACAGCGAAAGGATGAGAGTGTGTAGAAAGTCGTGTCGCACGACCCTTCTCAACGGAGGAGGTATGCGACATGAGAGTCAGAAGAACAGTCCTTGTAATAGTGATAGTATAGAAGGTGATGAACAATTCGACTGAAAATAGAAAGAGAGTTAGAAGAGTGGAAGAGCTGATAGACGAAAAGACCTAGATTCCACCTTTTCAAGAAGAACTTATGAATGGAACCACCCAGGGGCGAACAACACCCAAATACAGAGCAAGCAACTGGGTGGCGTAAAAAAATGAAGGCGCCTCAGAACCAACCTCTTAGAAGCTTGTTTAGAGAGAGAGAATGTATCTTTCCAAGAAAGCTCACGAGAAAAAAACACCGAGATATTGAGGACAGATGAAGGTTTGAGTTGAGCGTTTTCGAAGTAGATGTCATAGTTGTGTGGAAGATTGTGTCGAGTAGAA